>PVIR01016883.1:0-19094 GCA_004026965.1 Petromus typicus
GCATTGTGATATGGGGTACCGGGGATCGAACTTGGGACCTTGCACTTGCCAGGCAGATGCTGGAACCACTGAGCCTCAGTTCTAAAAGTCAGGAATTTTAAAAAATCAAATACCCCAGGACTAATCTAATCAGTACAAGGAAATTTTTTCAAAAATGGTTTGAACAATGTCAAAAAGCACCAAGAATTGTATGTGGCCATGATGAATTTCTATTATTCCAGGCATGAAATAATTTAGTCATTTTATAGAAAAAAAGACTCAAATTCTAATTTTATTATTTTTGTTTATACATACAATGACTTAAAGAATCTAGCAGTACATGTACACATATATATATATATGCTTAGGCATATATAAGTACTTAAATATACAATTGATACGTTTTAAACTTTTAAATATAATTATCAAAATAAAATATAACAAAATTACTATTTGGAAAACCTGATATTTTCTTAAACATAAATTATTATAATATATACTATGTTATTTCAATTTTTATTGTAACTGAAATATCACAAGTTAGATAACTTTATAGAAAAGAGGTTTTGGAAGAATGAGGGAATAACTCAGTGATTTAGTGTATGCAGAGCCCTATACTTGACCCTTATCCCTAAAAGAAAGAGGTTTATGGGCCGGGGATTTAACTCAGTGGTTCTGGTGCCTGTCTTGCAAGCGCAAGGACCCGAGTTTGATTCCCGGTAACCACATACCATACTGGGCGTGGAGACTCACGACCAGCAACAGCCAGTACCCACATACCACAGTGCTGGGCATGGTGGCTCACGCTTGCAATCCCAGCACTCGGGAGGCAGAGGCAGGAGGATTACTGTAATGTGAGCTGGAGGCTGAGCTCAGGGCCAGCCTGAACCACAAAGTGAGACCCTGTCTCAAAAAAAAAAAAAAACAAAGAAAAGAGGTTTTGAGTCATGGTTCCGGAGTCTAAGGTTAAGAAGCCACTGCTGATGATAACCATTATTGCTAGCGAAGTCCCGAGGTGGTATGGAGCATCACATGGCAAGAGACAAGAAGCATGCTTAGGTATGTCTGTGTGCATCTCCTGGTCTCACTCCGTATGCAGCCACCAGGACACCACTGTAATGGCTGATTTAACCTTAATCATTTCCTGAAAACTCTACTTCTAAACACCATAGTCAGATTAAATTTTCACTCTGTTAATAATTTACAACCAGCAGCACGAACTTTTAGAGTACAAATCTTAGCAATTATTTATTTTCTTATTTCTCTATAATTATATCTAGCATATTTGAGATTGTACCCAGTTCCTTACATATGTTAGGCAAGCATTCTATCACTTATTTTTTGATCCTTTTTTTTTTTTTTTTAGGTTTTTTGAGACAGGGTCTCGCTTTTGTGGTTTAGGCTGGCCCTGAGCTCAGCCTCAAACTCACATCACAATCCTCCTGCCTCTGCCTCCCGAGTGCTGGGATGACAGGTGTGAGCTACCACGCCTGGCACTGTGGTATGTGGTAGTGGTTGCTGCTAGGTGTGGATCTCCACACCCAGTATTGTTATGTGGTTACCGGGGAATCGAACCTGGGTCCTTGCGCTTGCGAGACAGGCGCCGGAACCACTGAGCTAACTCCCCGGCCCTATTCGATCCTTTTTAAAATTTATTTTGAGCCAGGTTGTCAGGAATTGAGGACAACTTACTCAGACTTATTTGGATTTAAGGATGTCTGCCCTGCCCTTTGGAATCTTCAACTATAAGGATTATTGTGGATAACCTTCCTGTGTTATGCTTGCTAAGGCTTTGGATGTGATGGTTTGGGACTGCCCTGTTTTATGCATGCTAGTATTATGGGTGGGAAGGCTTGGTACCAAGTAAAGGTGCAGTGAGCTGGGTGGGGAGGAATTGGCCCCTTCCGCTGCTGCAGTATTTGGCCTCTGCTGCTGCTGCTCAAGTAGCAGCAAGAGTTGAGTCCAGGCTCAGCCTTTTTCTCAAGGTTCCAACTTTTTCTGTTCATCCTTTTGCTGTGAGACTCACAGGGGACTGGAGTTTGCCACTAGGGTTCTGGCTGTGTCCTCTTCCCCACACCAGATGCAGTGGTACTTGCCTGTAGGCCCAGCTCTAGAGAGGCAGAGGCAAGAGGATTGCTGTGAGTTCAAGGAAAGCCGGTGTTACATAGGAGTTCAAGGCTAGTCTGAACTGTAAAGCAAAACCTTACATCAAATACATAAATGAAATAAATAAATAAAGAAAAAGTGTATGTATATATGTATTTTGAGATAGTATCTGGCTAAGTTGCCCAGGTGGCCTCAAATTTAGAATTTCTCTTTCTACCTCCTGAATAGTTCAGATGACGGGTCTGTGCTGCCATGCATGGCTATTGATATCATCTTTAACTAAAATAAATGACTTTTCTGCAGACATAAGAAAAGACTAAAAGACAGAAAACCAAGAGCTATTTGGCTAGTGTGTTTCATAGGCCTCCACTACACATCATTTTAACAAATTTGAGACAGCAAATAACACTGTAATACATTTACATTTTGTTAATGTATGGTCATGCTAAAAAAGAATAAATCAAACTTTTGTCCAATAAGCAATGTTTTATATCTGTTTCTTAGAAATGATCCAGGCATGCAAAGATTATTTATAATTGTCTTATTTGTCTAAGATCTTAAATTTAGTTAAGGAGCTAAAAATTATAATTTTTGCCATCACATATACCTTTGGTCAATAGAATTATGAAAGTTTTACCCGAAATTAAACACTTTGCAAACATATTCACTATTATGGCTTCATATATATAGATACATATGTATATTTAACTTTAAGCAAGTTATGGAAAAAGTGATATTTTACTTAATTCATGAAACCAGCACAGGAAATTTAAGAAATTTAAATCATGGGAAATTTAATTATGGTCCTATTGAAAACAAAAATCTTGTATTTCTATTATATTTGATAAAGTAAACAAAATTTTAGAGTCATAATCATTCTTATTGTTCTTATTTTGACTCTGAACCAAATCTATTTCTTTTCATCTCATAGTAACAGACTTCTACATACATACAATTTTTAGTCCTTACAAGAAGAAATGCTATCAGATTAATAACTCTTTTACACATTTAAAAACTTCATTTAAATTGACAAAATTCATATATTTCTTGAAGAGGTAATGTTTAAAAATATGTATACATTATAGAATGGCCAAATGAAGCTAACTAATATGAATTACTTCACCTACTTTTACAGTGAGAAAATATGACATCTACTCTCAGTAGTTCTCACATCTTTTAGATATTTTCACTCCAGCTATTTCTAGAGTATACACATAATGACTGTATTACCTTTTCTCAGTTAATCCTTAACATTTTATGAGCCTGAGAGAGAAAGAAGGAGCTGGTTTCAGACACAGATGAACACTGTAAAAGGCTAATGATGTCCCCTTTGCCAGAACAGGAAAGAAAACCTAGATGCAGGAAAACCCATTTGACACACAGACATCACAGAGTAGCTAGGGCTGGTTCAAATGAGATACCTGACTTTTGACAGTTTTATGAAATGGTACAATTAAAAAACTGAGCCTCATTAATCCTTAAAGTACAGAAAAGGAGGAATAAGTAATGCCTCTAATAAAAATCTTTCCATTTTATTTAAGCAAGAAGAAAAACCTCCTCCAGGGAATTTCTTCTGTTTATGTTGCAAGGTACCTTTCAAATGAACAATTGCATTTATGTAAAGAGTTCATCTTCTGCAATTGGAAATTGGTCCTGGTAAAACTGCACCAGTTAGAGAAGAATGCAAATTAATATTATAGTGAGGAACCACACAGGAAGAAGTATTTGGCCTAGAGTAGATTCAAAGATTCAAACTTATCTATCTATCCACACATACATACATACACACACACACACACACACACGCACACACGTACTTAGGATTGAACCAATGGAGCTTTATCACTACCTCTTTATTTTGAGACAAGGTTTTACCAAGTTGCTCAGGCAAGACTTGAACTTGTAATCTTTCTGCCTCACCCTCCCAAAGTGTTGGGATTATAGGCATGTGCCAGCACATCAAGTTAGGAGAAAACTCCAACTCAGTTTTGGATGTAAATGACCACAGGGAAAGCCAATGGTCCATGATAGTGGTGCTTATCTGTAACCTGGCCAAAGGCCAACCTGTTCTTGACAGTCCAGCAAAGCCTTCCAAATCTGGTTGGACGAAACTATAAACAAATTAGTACTCAAAGACACAAAGGTATGATAAAATAAGGCAAGGAAAGACACAATGGGATGAGGTAAGACAAAGTAAGACTGACAAAGAAGTCCTGGTACATAAGCTGGCAAGGGACGTTACACTGAGGAGACCTGAACACCTAAGGCTCTCAGGTAATGGCTTGAGAACTGACCTCCTGGGCCTTTGCTGTCTCCTCCCTGAAGTTCCTAGTCCTTTGCCTGGAGACCTGCACAACTTGCTCCTTTATCTACTGGTCTTTGCTTTAGTGTTACCTTCTCAGACCTCTCCTAGTCATCATATTTAACAGCACAAGTTTTGTTTCATTTTTTGATTGATCCCTGCTTTATTTTTCTCCATTGCATCCATGACTGTCCAACTTCTACACTTTCTTTGTTTGCTTACTTTCTCCACTTGAATGGAAGCTCCCCGAGGGCAGGGTTTTGACGTTGTTGTTACTGCAATTGGAAATTGTTGTTTGTTTGTTTTGTTTTTTTCTGTTTCAGCAGCAATGAGAACAATACCGTTAATATAAAGGCACCAACTTAAACTGTTTAATCAGAGAGTGAACTGACTGTGCAGTGACAGTGCAGACAAAACCTAAGCTTAAGTCTAAAGGAACTTTACAATAAGGAGTGCTCCTTCCCTGCTGTAAAACATTTGATTCCTGGGGATGCGTGGACTAGATGTTAGTTCCACAACTTAGAAGAGAAAAGGAAAACATACAGAAGGAGAAAACTCCAACGAAGAACAAGAATAGAACTGGAAGAGTAAGAAAAGGAAGGGGTAGATTAAACCAAGGAAATCTGAGAATTAAATCAGATGAAGAAAAAGAGACAGATTGCAATGGAAAAGAAAAAAGATAGCATTTGAAACATTAACCTTGTGCCAATAACATGTATTATTAGAAAAAGAACTTTTGAGATCTATGGGACAATTATTGACAATGCAAACTTAACAGTGCGAGGCCAGCCTGCGCCAGAGCAGAGGCTCCTTCAGCAATATCCTGCTTTTCTGTCCCTTCTTCTCTCCTCTGATCCTTCCTCTTTCCTTCTCAGTGCCGCACGACTGCAGGTGCACATACCCACGAAGACCGAAAACTCTGTAGAGAAATGCGCCCACACAACGTTTTCACCTAGAAATACATATGGTCAGGCTCAGAAGACCCATCTTCACTCTCATGTCCAGGAAAATCTACCCACAAAGAGATAGCGACAATCTGTTTCCACACAAAGACAAAATGAAACCTCAACTTAACTGAGATCAAATACATACAAAGTAAGATGTACTCAGAGAGAAAAAAGTGAATATTTCAGGAATCCTTCTGTTATCCCCCCTTATTACACAGACACCGGCAGTTTATGCGTACTGCTGCCTGCATTTGGATTACTCTCTCTTCCAATTCCACATTTAAAAGTTCTCGCTCTGATTTAAGTACCGGCTTAACTATCATCATATACTTGAAACTCTCTCAGATTAGCCAAAATAATCTTTATCCCCTTTGTAGATGATTTATATAGCAGTTCATCCACCAGACGTACTCTCAGTTACTTTGAGAATTATTCAGTGAATACCCATTGTTTCTGGCTCTGTAGAACTTTTAAGTTATCAAGATTCAACTCTAGATAAGATTTATCCCCCGCTTTAGTCAATCAATAGCTCTTCATGAATACCACTTAGCTCACAGGGAGAAAACTAAGGCCCAGAGCAGAAGACAGCTGAGATGAGGAATGGCGGCGCTCTTCCCTCTGCGGGAGGCTGGGATTGCGGTCATCACAACAGTACGGTGCTCCACAACAGCTCATAGCTGCTCCGAAGTGAGAACTCAGCTCAGAGGAGCAGACAGGAGGAAAACGGGCTCCTCCTCGGCTTGACAGGTAGAAGGCTCCATATTTTCAAGGTTCTCTAAGCCAAGTGATTTCACCAGGATGAACCCACTGAAATTAATCTGAATAGAGGCACAAAGCAGAATGCCTACTACAAGTCTGGGCTGGAAATAAAATTCCCAAGGAGTTGGCATTCTTCTGTCTGCTGGTCAGGGTATTTTTTCCTCTTTCTCCTTCTCCTTCATTCTTTTTCTTTCTTCCTCCTCTTCTTCTATTCCTCCTCCTCCTCCTCTTCTTCTGTCTTCTTTATTCACTCTTCTTTTTTGTTTAATTTTATCAGCACACTTTTGATACATATAAAGACCACATCCATCCTGAGGAATTTGCACCTGTACGTAACATGTCTTCACTCTTTTTTTCCCATTCCTTTCCGTCTCTTCCACCCTCCTTCCCCTTTACATTTACCAAAGTTTTGTTTCCATTTTTTCCTTCTATTCTCTTTTTCTTTTCCCGTTCTCCCTCCTCCCTTCTCTGTTTCCCTTCTCATTTAAATATTTTCTTTTTACTTCTCAATATCTGTCGCTCTTTTTGGTCCTTATTTGTGCTTTTGATTTCTCCACAACAGAAAAAAAGCAATATTTAAACACATGTGTCTGATGTATTTCACTTAAAAGTAATATAGAGACTCAGAGTCTCAAAGTGCATCTATTTATTTTAAAATATCTCAAGTTTATCTTTCTTTATGACACAGTAGTACTCCACTGTATATAAAAACCAAAATTTTTTATCCACTTATCTAAGGATGGGCATCTGGGCTGTTGATGGGCATGTACATTGGTGAAATCAGTATGGAAACTGGTGGGTAAATACCTCAAAAAACTAAAAGTACGCGTTCATTTGATCTAGCTATCCTCCTTTGTGAAAGTTTTAAAAGCATCCTACCACAGTGATATATGCACACCCATATGTATAGCAGCATAATTTGTAGCAACTTAATTTTGGAAACAGGGCATTCTCTTCTAGTAGGTTTGCTTACATTGAAAGTTCCATCTATTCAAAAGGTGTTTCATGAATATACAATCAAGTTGAGAGGTGAATGTGATGACCCTAGATGCTAGCATTGTTGAGCTGCTTCATCTATCACAGTCGGGGCATAAACTGATGTCTTAATGAGTCGCGATGTTTTTGAAGTACTCTTGGATCTAGCTTTACTCATTTGCTCCCATTTTTAGATTCCTTTTATTATCAGGGTCTCTCTTCTGAGTATGCGGATAGTATGCAACACCAGACATCTTGTTCATAATCGTACTGAGTCTCTCAGCTTCAGTCTTTTCATCGATCACTGAGTTTCTGTGTAACTTTGGGCTAATACTTTACTTCTTGTGATACAACTTCATTGGCTAACAATTCCTGGGTCTAGTTGGTTGCTTGTAACAGGCCTGGCACTTGGTAATGATGGTCAGTCATGTTAATTCTCCTCTCTTCCTAAGTTCCTAAGTTTGTCAACCTTTATCTATAGTTCCTTTTCTAGAGCAGACCAGAAATGGCCAGCCTTACTGACCACACAACAACATCCACAGAACTGCTCTAACTTTTATAGTTCTCTTGTTCTTAAACTTCCTCAATTTCATTCATGGAAGCTCTTTTTATTGTCTTAACTGAAATCATTCATAAATAGGAATTAAATTTCAGAACATTTAGAAGCACTTCTTTAAATGGGGGTAAGAAGTCAATTCGAAAAACATTTTTAAAATCATGACTCAAATTTCATAATTATAGGGTTTTAAAAATGTATTATTTAAGGTGCATGGAAATGCATTTATTTTCTTTAGTTAAGTGATAACTAAATAATACCTAATAGAATAATTCTTTTATTTAAGAATAAAACTAAAATTTTATTTTTGTAATCAGTAACATGTTATTGTGAAACACCAATACAATTCAATCATTTTGCTTACCAAATGTTTTATATATAGATTATTAATTCAAAAGCATTTTTATATGTATATGTACATGTGCTTTTATCTTTTACGATTTTTCTTCACTACATTTTTTTTTTTTTGAGACAAGGTCTCACTTTGTAGCTCAGGCCCTGGCAAGCCTTGAACTCACAGCAATCCTCCTGCCTCTGCCTCCCATCCCCTGAGTGCTGGGATTACAGGCCTGAGCCACCACGCCCAGCACTGTAGTATGTGCTTACCGAGGATCAAACTTGGGACCTTGCTCTTGCGAGGCATGTGCCAGAACCACTGAGCTAAATTCCCATCCTTTTTCTTTACATTTTATTGGAAATCCATTGTGCGTCAATAACTATTGGGCTTTAAAAAAAAAAAATTTTTTTTTTGACACAGCGTCTTGCTTTGTAGTTCAGGCTGGCACTGAGCTCACTATGTAGCCCAGGCGAGCCTTGAATGCACAGTGATCCTCCTGCCTCTGCCTCCTAAATGCTGGAATCATAGGCGTGAGCCACCAGGCTCCACATTGGGGTATGTGGTTATTGAGTGCTGGGCTTATAGGTGTGAGTCGCCATGCCAGGCATTGTGGTCTGTGGTTACCGGGAGTTGAACTCAGAACCTTGTGCTTGCCAGGCAGATCCCAGAGCCACTGAGTTAAATTCCCGGCCCAGGCTTTTAAAATCTGACACATGGTTATTATGAATTTTGCTTTCTTTCTTTCTTTCTTTTTTTTGCAATACCAGGGATTGAACTCGGGCCCTTGTGTTTTCAAGGTAGGTGTGGTACCACTTGAATTAAATCTCTGGCCCTTTTTAGGATGTTATAATACATGTACATGCAATATAATGCTCAAACATCAGACATGTTCAGGGTGATATGGCTATCAATCACACAATGTAATGTTCAAATCAAGGTAAGTGGGTTTATCTCCTCAGAGATCTGCAATTTTTTGCGGTAAAAATGTGCAAATTCTACCTCCTAGCTTTTGTGAAACACTTTCCTATCTTGTGACAGTTTTAAATTTTTTGGGAAAGTATGTTGTTTTAGAAGATTCTGATTTTAATTATTGTTCATAAGTACATTTTCAGACTTACCACAACTATTAAGTAACTAGCATACCTCTGTTGTATCTGTCACCCAACTTCAACAATTAACATTTTTGGCTGATCATGCATCGTCTATGCTCAAACATTATTTCTACCCCATTTATAGTGAATTTCAGGTATGACTTAGGCCAGAAATATTCCAGTTTGTATCTGAAAATATGCACACTCCAAATTGACCAAGCCATCATTATTACACCTAGAATGATTATAGTAATTTCTCAATATCAAATATCCAGTCAGTGTTCCAATTCCCCTGGTTGGCTTAAAATTTATTTTTATTTCTAGTTTTTGAAATCAGAATACAAATACCATCCATAAACTATAGTTAATTGAAATGCCTCTTAAGGCTCCTCTTTACATAGGTTCTGAGCTGCTGCTTTCACTGTTTCCTTAAAATTTTGTTGTGAAAGAAACTAGATCATTTGTCTATCACTAGGTCCTCCTAATTGCATCCTTGCATTTTAGCAAACTTATTTTTCCTCTATGTTTCCTGTAAATTACTAGTTATATCCAAGGGTTTGATCAGATTTAACTTCAATTATTTTGAGCAAGAATTCTTCACAGGCAATGTACCTACATATATTTCTCCAGAATATACATATTTGGCTACCATTTAGAAAACTGGTAGTAGATAGTGATTACTATATCTATTTATTATGGTTTTCAAATTGTTAACTTTGGAGTTTTTACTTTTTATGCAATTAAATTTATCAATTCTTTATTTTATGGACCATACTTTTGGTGTAATAGCTGAGAAATATTTACCTAATAGAAGATCACAAAGATTTTGTACTAATTTTTCTTCTAGAAGTTTTAGTTTTATGTTTAGTTTTTATGGAGCTTTTAAATTTTTTTTGAATACCATTAGCAGAGCTTCCTTAAACAGAACTTTTTACACTGATGAAATGTTTATTTTTCCACTCTATTGATAGCACAAAATTTTAGCAAATGCAAATGGCATTACATGAATAATTGCATAAAGAGTTAAAGGTAAATGTTTTAATTTTTAAATGACTTGCAGAAAACTCTGCATTTATATATTTAATGCTGATTTTTAGAAAGGGAACATCCTGTATTTTGTAGATACTAAAGAAATCTAAGATTTTATTTTGTTTTGTTATGTTTTCTGAGGCAGAGTTTCACTTTACAGTTCAGGCTAGCCTGAACTCACAATATAGCACAGGCTGACCTCAAACTCATACAATCCTCCTGCTTCTGCTTCCCAAGTGCTGGGATTAATAGGTATGAGCCACCATATTCAGCCTCCCCCCGACCCAGTTACCAGGGATCAGGCTTGGGCCCTTGTGCCCACATTACCACTTGAGCTAAATCCCCAACCAAAGAATTTTTAACTAAATTGCAAATACTGTATCTTATTCTGTTATACTGTACAAATATCAGCACAAGTATAACTTTAACAAAAATGTCAATAATTATTTATACTTTTTACAAATGCCAACCTTTTTATTGTTGTAAAATGTATGATACATGTAAAAATTTACTATTTTAACCATGTTAAGTGTATAGTCCATGGCACTAATATATTCACATTGCCGTGTTCTCATTCAGTTTGCATCAATATTTGTGTATGTTGAGAGGGATGGATCGACACCAACTGCTTTTGCATATTTACAGTTGTTCCAGAGCCATTTGTTGATGGGATTATCCTTTCTCATTGAATTGTTTTTGCTCCACTGTCAAAAGCCATTTGTCCATATATGAGTGGATCCATTTATGGATTTGCTGTTCTAGTTTACTGATCTATTTGTCACTCTCTAGGCCACTACCCCATGGTTTAAATTGCTGAATATTTACTAGAAATCTTGAACTCAGACTAGAGTTTTAGTCTTCTTGTTTCAAGATCATGTACCAGCATCTGACGAAGGCCTTCTGACTGCATCCTCACGCACCAGAAGGCAGCAGGGCAAAGGGGGCTGAAGGCAGTGTCTCCATGTGGCAGAAGAGAAAGAACTCACTCCTATAGTCTTTTAATACTGACGCTAACACCTTCCAACACTGTTGTGTTGTGGACTAACTTTCAACACATCAATTTTGAGAGAAAACATCTAAATGATGGAAGTCCATTTTATTTAAGCTATCAACTTGTACACATTGCAATTTTCATATGATGAATATATTATCCATTTAATACCTTTGGAATTTGTTTAGTCACCTCTCTCATTCTTCTTATTCATAATTTGTATCTTCTTTTTTTTTTCTTATAACTTCTGAGAATGAGAAGGACTCTTGCCTTGATGAGGACACATCTCTGAACTGCAGTCTTTGGCTAGTCATAAATCATGTGTAAATTTATTTACCAGGCTCCTTGGATACCTAGGTGACCATCCACACCACTGAAATTGAATCAAATTTTCAATGAGGAGAGGGATATAGTTTCTTTCATCAGAGTCTCATCACAGCCTAGTATTACTGAGACATCTCTTTCAGAGGTTAGTCACTCATAAATACATACAGATGGCCCAGGGTGCTGTGGCTTGGTGATTAACTTTCATATTATTTAATACATAGGTTGCCAAATTTTGCGCCTAGAGAATTCTTATTCATTAAGTCTGAATGAGGCAACGAAAGCTGTATTTTTCACAAGCCTCACAGGGACTCTGATGTGAGGGCAGGACTCAGGTGAGTGAGAGCCATTCAAGCTGAAGACCTGATGGAGTGTCACTCCTGAGCCCACCTAGGATTAGAAGTATTGGATGTGCAAGTGCTGCCCTCTAGTGGCCACAGGCTGACTCCTACCAAGGCCCACGATTCTGGTGCACAGTGCACCAGTCTACAGGTGAGCGCTGGTGGTTTTGTCCAACTCTTGGAGATTTTGGCTCTTCGGCATTAACAAAGATGGCCATGTATAAAAGTGTTGCTGTGCAACAGCATGTATTATATATTTTTGTCTCTAACACATCGGTGCATCTTGACCTGCTCTGTAGTATTGCCTGAGTATAAGACACAGAGAAAGCTTCCAAAGGCTGGTGTGGAGGGACAAGATTCACATCAGTGGCATTTCAGGATTTTTCCTTGCAAGGCTATATGACCCATCATGTTCATGAATCAGTAGCCACCAAGAGTTTCAATAAGAAATTCAGTAACAGCAATTGTGGACTGCAGCATCCTAGTGGAAGCAGGGTCTGGCTTTAAACAAGTTTCCTGGAAACAAATGAATAAGAATCTTTCATGGGTGAGTAGTTCACAGAGGCTTCTCATGTACTTCACTTCTCTGGTGTGCTGATCAGGCCTTGAGGGGGAAAGCGTGATGGGGAGGGTCTGTCCCCATAGTGTTCATCATGTGAATGTGTCCTGTTTAGAAGGACGAATCCCAGTGTCCTGTCCACATAGGCAGCCTCTGTCCATGAGGACTATTATCAGCAAACAAACCTATATTAAAGACTCATTAAATAAAAACAGGGCAAGAAACCTTGTAGGTTTAGGAAGCATCTCTAACTCCTCAGCTCTGAGACAGGAGCAAGGGCTGGGCACGCTGCTGGAGAGGAGTTTGCAGCAGGTTTTAACAGCTTAGAGGGATGGCAGTGGCTGTGTTATCTGTAAGGTAGTGAGCACACTGGTGGGGAGGAGCAAGGTTGTCTATGTTCCTTTTGCCTGGGACAAGCAGTCAAGTGAAGGGTGATAGAACTGTCAGCGGCAGCCTAGAGGGCAGCAGAAGCTGCTACAACCAAGAGTTGGCTGGCTAGCAGTCAGTGTAATAGAGCCGGGAGCCTACAGCCCAGCACTCAGGAGGCTGAGGTACCAGGGTCTTTTGAACCCAAGAGTTGGAGACCAGTCAACATGGTCAGATACCATCTTTCTTTAAAAAGCAATACAGATTGAGTAACTTTTATCTAAAATGTTGAGACTAGAAGTATTTTGGACTCCAGATATTTTTTTGAAATGTTTCCATATACATAATGAGATGTCTAGAGAATAAGACCGAAGCCTAAATGTGGAATCCACTCATGTTTCATATACACCTTTTACACATAGTCCAAAGGTTATTTTATACAATATTTTTACTGTGCTTGTGTTTTGACTGTGGCATGCCATATGAAGTCGGGTATAGAATTTTCCATGTGTGGAATCATTTTGGCAGTTCAAATATTTTCAGATTTTGAAGTCTTTGGGGTTAGGTATTAGGGATAGTCAACCTAAAAAAGACACACGTTACTTTATAGTTAAGTTAACTTGTTACTACAAAGCTGACACAGGATGCTTTTTACTTGACTTTCAGTAACCTGGTAGTCAGTGCCCTTTGGTTGAGTAGGTCTAAATATTCTTTTATTCTGAAACTTGTAAATTCAGAGGAAAAAAATTGAAGTGGCTCAAAATCATCCCATCTTTAAGTAGGGCTTTTCTTAAATTATCTCTAATGTAAAGATCTATTTTGTTTCTGTAGCTATACAGAAGGTATTTAAGCAAAACATTCAGTAATCCATTTCTTTGTGAAATGATTTTCAAAGTATTCTTCCTTACAGCTGGTAAAAATGGTCATGTTAGTGACTCTTTGGTTGCATGGTTTTAATTGTGTTGATATACTTAATATAAAATTTATCATTTTAATCTCTTTTAAAAGAACCCGGGTCCTTGCACACACTGGGCAAGGGCTCTGTCTGTCACCGAGCTCCAAGCCCAGCCCCATTTTAACTGTGCAGTTCAGTGGCATGGAAGCCACTTACAGGGCTGCACAATCATCACCACTAGTCCCTTCCAGATTTCATTCATCACCGCAGCAGAGGTTCTGTGCCCATTAAACACCAAGCCCCTATTTCCTTCCCCTTCAGCCCCTGATTCATATGAATTAGTCTAACCTTCAAAACTACACTTGTGTTTTAATAGCAGCCAACCCAATGTGGCTATCTTTCTATCTTTAACACTGTCCAGTTCAGTGCTGAGCACGTACTGAGGGCTCACCGTGCCTGTTCGGAGGAAGGCTAATGGCCTTTTCGGAGATCTGAGACCTACGACTACTCATTTATCAGGCAGAGACTTCTCAAGGAAGCTGGGAAAACTTGGAGCATTGGAGGCATTCTATCATCTTGTATGAGGCCATGAAATTAGCATTAATGTTCGAATCAGTGGACATAAATACTGATTTTGAGTGAGGGAAATCCAACTGCTTAAAGATATAGATTTCCATGAAACACTCTTTCAGCCAAACACTCCAACCATGGTGGATTCAACCAAAGAGCCATAAGTTTGTGGCCCTTAATCAAATGTTTTTCCAAATATCCCTTGTCTATGAATAAGCCAGATTTGACAAGATCTGCAGAGATGGTGCTGGAAAATTGAGCCTTAGACACAGCTCCAAAAGTCAGTCTCATTCCCATGTCTCTGTGGAAAGGAATGTTTGTAATATCTTCCCGACTAGATCACACAGCCAAGAGAAGTCTTTCTTTCACCCTCAGAAATATTTAGAAGGGCATCAGCAGCTTTGTTCTCCTCTTGCCACATCTCGCCTGATCCTCTCCCGAAGTCAATACTTAACCATTCACTGTTGCCTATGATATCAAAAACATGTTTCCAAGACTTAACCTATAATGAATGCCTGCTTTATCTTCCTGAGTTATCTCTTAGTTATTTTCCTAAGACTGATGATATACTTCATGGGTTTCCTCTGACTTAGCCACCACCTCAAACACCACACAGTGTACACAGACACAGTTATCTGGCGGAATATGAGCCACTGTGTAGTAATACAGATGGACTATCAGGATCAAGGGTAGAAAGAGCTTGAAAATGTAAATGCTTCTGGTGATCTGGGCATCTGCAGCCTACACAGACAACCAGAAATCCTCATCTGAACAAGTGCATTATCCACTTGTGCATCTCCAAGACAAATAAAACTGTGACGCTAGGCCTGCCTTGTGGAACAGGAGGGCTTTATGATGTAGGCTAGTTGTCTGGACCCATTGTCTGTGAGGCAGAGGTGACAAGGTCTAGAATCTGGATGTGTTAGATTCCAAGACTTGGAGGCCTAGGAAAGGGATGACTAGTGAAATGTAGATCATGTTGAGCCCTGCCTTTCTTCTGCGGGATGTGGACTATCCCTTATATACCTGTGGATCCATCTTAATTATTGTATTAATTATTTGGCAAGTGAAAAAAAGACGCCAAAAATTAATGTTGAGACCTAGCAAGAGCTGTTGCCAGGTAGGGAAACACTAGGACCATGACTGAATGAAAAACCTCCAGTAGGGTTTTGTTCCTTCACTTTCTGCTGATGGCCTGCCCCTGCCTTTCCCTCCCCTCTCTCTCCTCTCTGCTTGCTCTCCATTGCCTTTCCTTTCTCTTTACTTTTTCTTTTTTCAGTATTGAGGCTAAACCCAGGGTTTTTGCGCTGAGGTACATCCCAGCTCTTTATTTTTTATTTTGAGACAGGGTCCCACCAAGTCACTAAATCACTCTTGGAACCATCTTGGCTTCACATCCCAGAGTGCAGAGATTACACGTGGTACCACACTCAGCTTCTTCATTTTTTAATGGGATGGGGGGGGGCGGTTCCTTCACTGAGTCCCTGAGCTGCTGCTAGTTTGAGTCATTATCCTGTTTGGGGCTGCTTATAACCTTTAATCCCTGGAGTTCTTTGGTCACTAGTATCATCTTTTCTTTTGACTGGTTCCACTTTCTTTCTTTCTCCTTTAGAGCTTCCTATAAAATGAGTTTGTGGAGTGAGAGAAAAAGGTATAAAGTATGAAAGAAGCTCAGAGTGAGTGAGAAATAAGCACATAGAAGAAGGGTTGGTGTGAAAAGGATAGGGGTATGAAAAAGGTAAAAAAAAAAAAAGATGGGTAAATTTGTGTGAGTTTTGTATCATTTTAGACACAAAAAGAAAATGGCAACTCAACCTCACATTCTAATACTTATGTCTTTAAGTGTCACCGAAGAGTCAAATACGGGTCTGGAGAGAGAACAGCAAGAGGTAAAGTTTAAACCTCTCCTCTGAGGCCCTTCCACTGTGAGTGAGGTTCCCCCAGGACTGAGAGGACCCCGAGCGGTGCCGCGAGTGGTTGCTCTAACTGTTGAAGACTTGAATATCCCCAAAGTCAGCTGTTATCAGAAGACTTACTTGGGTGGGAAATTGGAGGATAGGAGCACTCCAAGATTCTCTATGGAGAATGAAGAATGAGGCAGTGGAGCACATGTTATAACTGTGCCATTGGCTAGTTTTATAATGCCTTGGAAGTCACTTCCTCTGTCCCTCTTGTTCTCCCTAAGATGGGCAGAGCACCAATGATCCTGCCTCACACCCAAATGTGTTATAAAAAGCAAATGAGATAAGGTGTGGACAACAAGTCACAAATGGAGTGCTATACAGATGCAATGTGAGCATTAGTCCCTGGCTTTTCACTCTCCTCTCATTCAGAGACCTTCAGGCTGTCAATAGCATGTCTTTGAAGCCTCTACTGTCTACTTTACCCCGACTCTTGCTTTCCCAGCTAAGGGAACTGCCCAGAAAGAAGCTGAGAAGCTGCAGAAGCTGCTGTCTATCATGAAAAGGTGCGTCCCTGTTCTCCAGTCTCCCAGCTCTAAGACTGTACCATGATTTCTTGGCTTGTTTGTGGGTCAGGGATGAAAAGTGGGGGTTAACGGCTGGAAGGGGGACATAAATGTGATCTGAGGCTGTTTTAGTGATTGAATTATCAGGGCACTGGGCGGTTCAGACACCTCAAGAGGGAAGAATCATTCAATTCTGCACTAACCGAGTCATGATAATTCTGCAATTCAATATTTTATCTGTGTATAATTAATAAGAGAGTATAGAGGCAAATTATCCAGTTAAGAGAATGGATTTTGGCTGGTTGTGATGGTGCATGCTTGTAATTCCAGTACTCTGGGACGATCAAAAAGCAATTTACTGAAACTCTATTTCAAAAAAAATGTTTAACTGGGGCTGTAGCTCAGTGCAAAGGCCCTGGGCAACCCCCCAAAAGAAATGTCCCTCCAAAACGAATGTGTGTTGCATGAGGAAATCATCATCATAATATTTTCTTGACAGCTCCAAATTTTCAAGGGAAGAGTCCTGGGTCTAGCTGGACCCTGCCAATCTTACCAACTCTGGTCTGTCTTCAGGGAGGCCAGTTCCAGAGACACCCACATACAACAACTGATCACCTAATCTTCTCCTCAAGATTACTAGAGAATGAAACTGATTCCCAATAGATGCTGAGTGCAGGGATATCCTATAGTTCTTAGAATTAAGGACCTCGGTTTCCACAGTGTATGTAGACAAAGGACTAACAGAACTTGGAATGAGGTGTAGTAAAGCCCCAGGCCACATTCTTCCCGTGAGGGAGATGTTCCCTATCAGCAATGGTTTTCCTCTTTCCCTTTCCAGTCAGGGCTGGCTTCCCCAGGAAGGAAGTGTGCGTCGGCGCCTGTGTGCAGATCCCTCCTGCCAAACCTGCAATGCCATGGCTCTGGAGATTCAGCAGTTGCTTGTGAGTACAGACAACCAGATCTCCCCCACTTAATCAAAGCCATTACAGGGCTCTTCTTGTCTAGGGATGCTGTCCACATCGAATGTGTCTTTTTCACAGAGGCAGAAGCTGAATGTCCAGAACTCCACAGCACTTTTATTGACACCTCGATGCACAATATCACAACTAGCAGATCAGAGATCTTTGACTCAGTCAGCTGCCCTATCGGCTGGTACAGTCAGCATCCAAGATTACTGGTCTGCTCACCTCCCGTCAAGACAAGAATTTCAAGTGCCATATATGTTCCAAGATACAAGAGCTCTTTCCTCTTCAAGTCCCGAGGAAGCTGGGATTCCTGGAAACCGGAAGGAGAAGACAAAGAACAAGTCAACACTGGTCCCGAAGAACAAAGGTCAGCAGCAGTTCATCAGTAACCTCTCCGTCTTTCCCAGGATCCTTGATTCTGAACCTAAAACAACAATTGACAATCTTTCATTTCCTTCACCTTCTGTACCAATGTCCAAAAGGCCCTGAGATACCTTCAAGCAGAAAGATATAAGTGCATGTTTTTGCATACTGGGGGCTCCCATGATCTGTGGGTAGTTCCTGTGGTTTCTATCACACTATTCCCAATGTATTCAAAGCCTAGAAAACAAGCATACATTTCTTTCATCCTGAATGCTTCCTCTATGGCCTCTGTTGAAAAGATAGCCTTTCATGTCCTGACTCTGGAGTTGATGGGAGGCCAGCTGCACATCCCAAAGCAGAAATGTTACCAGGCCTGAATCCCAAAGCCCATCCCATGGGTCCGGCTCTACTGTCCTCCAGGTGTCAGCTCTTAAACAGCATCGGTCTGTCCTCTAGGAGACATACTGAGGCTCCAATGTACCATCTCCAGGGAACCTTCTGTAAATTCTCTCTCCTTCACAATGAGTTTTTGGTCTGCCTCTAGAGATTGCTCTGCAAAAGGGAAAACTGGGGCATTTGTCTTCAGTAATTCCTCCTTCATCTGTGCATTGCCTAAAATTTTCTCCACTTTATATAGACTCATATTCTTTCCGATATTTCCAAACTTAGACTTTTCTACTTGATCACTGATAAGCCCAGATCAGTGTGTCACTTGTGACTCTGGCCCAGTGGCAAGTCTTGGTGTAGCACCTGCAGTAGACGCAGATCCAGCTCCAGCGGGGTTTGCCAGCTATTATCTATTTCTGTCGAAGCACAGGTCCACACAACCGAAGCCCCGAGACAATGCTGCAACCTGACTTGCCAAACCCAGGGCCCTTCCTAATTAGGAGATACCATTTTGATCCTCAAAACAGTAGCAGCACTGCCTGGAACATACTCAAAGGCTGTTAGAGTTCAGCCTCCAGAAGTGGAGGATAGAGCAGATTTACCACTGTGGGTGCCACCCCCAGAGATTCAGCAGTTTGTCCCATCCTTTGGTTCAAGCAGCTCTTGCCTTGGATCAACACAACCCTAACTTGTACACATCACCCTCATGCTGTAGCCCTAGAGGCCAGTGAGGTTAGTGAGTGCTCTGATTTATTGTGGCAACACTGCTAGTCCATAGTTGCTTG
>PVIR01016883.1:19194-35943 GCA_004026965.1 Petromus typicus
AGTCAGGATAAAGGTATTCCAGCCGAAAGTGCAAGTGAATGGAGAGGGTGACCCAAGGGAGACAGATCCTGCCAGCCCCTAATCATTCAAGGCACCTATCTTGCCTTTACTCAGTTTCATCATGAAAAAGAAATTCTTGGAGATACATTTGGGGGAAGTTCCCTAAAGATAAAGACATGCAGGAACAAATCTTGGCCCTCCAGAGAACGTCTCCACATACGGAACTTTTGGGATCTCACCATCCAAAGGAAAACATTGCCTCAGGAACTCCCTACCCTACCAGGTATTCTATGTGTCCCAGATAGAGAATAGGTCCTCTTAAAAGAGGAGTTTATATATGAACTAAAGATAGTTCAGGAGAATCAAAGGCAACCTAGTTCCAAAGAAATATCCCATGGTTCTGCCCAGTGCATCTCTGAGATCTCACAACCCCATGGAGACATGACAGAGGCCCAAGTACTTTGTGTGTAGGAAGAAAACCTAGCCTGGACGGTTCCTGGACCCCTTAACCCTGGCCTTTGCAAGGGAGAAAACAAAAGACCCAGGAAACCTCAAAGCAGCTGAGAATCATGGGAAGGGATAGCCTCGGAGCTCCCCCTAACCAGAAGAGGACACCCACTGTGCTGAGGTTCAGGATCCAGTAGGGGACTTCTAAGCTGGACCCTAGAGCCCTCACTTCACAAATGTATCTCTAGGATCTTCATCACAGAAAACTTTATTTAGTTGACATGGTTGCCTTGCATGAGTAGAGACTGACAAGAATCTGTCTAGATCTTAGAATCACCATCTCCCTCCTCTCAGGGATTGCATTTCATGCGCGCATTCACACCAGCAGCTCCTTTATCTTGTGTTTTCAGGGCATCCTCTATGATACTTTGGGGCCAAAAGACCAGGTAATAATGATCTGCAAGACTGTTAGACTAAGCTGACTAATCTTATGGAAACAAGAGTGCCCGAGAATGCCAAGCCTGACAGGACTCGAAGAGTCAGACCTTCCGGTGCCAACTTACTGTACCATCATTTACTAGGTCAAATTTTGCAAGTTCATTATTTGAAAGGGTCACATTTTTCAAATCCAAACTTTTCAGGGACAGATGTTTTAGGTTCAGGTTTTATAGGGTAAAACTTGGTGGGGCAAAAACTTAAGAGGCGGGAGTTGGAAAATCTGGTGAGGGGATTCCATATTGACAAGAGCTTCCTCCTTCCAGGTGCTCCCGAAGTTGACACAGGAAATACAATGACATTCTTTTCACACTGGATTAACCCTGAAGTGAAAGGTCAAAGGCATGAGGAACCTGTTGTGTGCCCGAAGTCTGAGACAGTGGCCAAACCCAAGACAGAAGAGGTTGAGAAGGTTCCAACCCACACCAGAGACCACGTCAAGAGAGCTAAGTCTAAGACGACAACAAAGGCCCCTGAGGCCTAGCCTCCCCTTTTGACTTTTTTAAATGACCAGAGTCCCTACAGAGTCAGCTCCAGCAACACTCCCTCCATTCCAGCCAATCCCGGGGCTGGTGCCGATCCGACAGCTGCTTCAAATCTCACCTCAACTGATATGTGTCACCCGGTCAGGAAATATATCCCAAGTATCACTTGTCACGTCAGCAGAAGGCACTGATTTACACAAAAGAATGCTCATTCCAAGAAAAAGGAGTTTGTTGTGCCCCAACCTCTGCATCTGCCATGGAAAGGCTATAAAGAGCCCTGTTCACTAACATGAAAGTGAGGCACAGCATTCTTCAAATACACTCTATACCTGTAAGCAAAGAGCCACTTATTTGTGTCTCCTTTTCTTCAACGTGTATGTAACAGCAAGAATAAAAGGCGTAGAAAATACCTCCCATGTGGTGTGGGAGCTAACACCAAATTTTATTTCAGATGGGTCAACATTCTACATTCTCCAACATCTTCCTAGCCCCACCCTAGGCTGTAAATAAAGCAGAGAAGGAAGCCTCTTGTTTGAGATACATTGAACAGCGCCAGCAATTTAGCTTAGTGGTTCTGGCACCTATCTCGCAAGCACAGGGTCACAAGTTTGATCCCTGGTACTGAGAAAAAAAAAAAAAAAAGATGTATTGAACAAAAAGGTCAGACTTGAATTCAATTATGATTTTCCATGTTATACCCAGATTCTCACCTCCTTGAGGAGGTGTTTTTGTGTTTTTCAAAAGCATACAGGGAGTACGGTAAATTTTAAAACCAGGTGACAGTGTATGTATATCTTTTCCTTGTTTTTATTGAGCTCTTTAAGGGTAACCCCTTGGGAAGTCTGACGTGGTCCTCTTGCCTTTCCAACTCCCATAACCTTTCAATTGTATGGAATGAAGGCTGCCTAGAATGAAGATTAACGGATGAGACATACCCAAAAGATCATGATAAAAATGATGTTGCATTGAATCCTGCATTCAGAAATTCAAATATTTACTCTTTCCAGGCATTGTACCAGACACTGGGGAGACAACAGGGACCAACAGACAGGTCTTCTCATGGAAGAAGACAGAAAACAAACACTGAAGCATTATGATGAGAGTTGATTCAAGAAAGTAGGTGAAAATACCTCAGACCACACTTTGCCTAGTTTGAGGGGCTCAAAGTTCCTCATGGGGAAAATATCCTGAAAGGAGTGATGTGTAGTCTTAACTCGCAAAGGGACTAAAGGTTGGGGGGAGCAGAAAAGGGGTTAAAAGTTGGAGGAGGGGCCAGAGGATAAAAAAAGAAAGACTTAAAATGTGTTATGTACATGTACCAACTTCCCACAATGAGTGTAATTATTATTTACTGCAAACATGTAGCAATAAAAAACCAAAACTTTAAAAAGAATGAGCAGGAGTTATGAGGGGGTGAGACATAGATGAACTTCCCTGGACTATGAGCAAAGGCCTGGTGTCAGACCAGTGGTATCCCATGTCAGAAAATGGTGACTCGTAGCCTCACTCAGAATAACTCACTGTTTACTGAAGTTCCTGTATAATCAAAAGAATGTCTTAGGGCTAAGGATTTAGCTCAAGTGGGTCTGTGCCTGTGTTGCAAGCACAAGGGCCTGAGTTTGATCCCCAGTACCAGAAAGAAAAAATATAAATATTAAAATGTTTACAAGATTAAAATCAGGTAGCCAAGCTAGAGAATGAATGGCAGTCATTTACATAGCCTCTCGTTCCTTCAACAAATATCAAGTCTACTGAATATATGTAGCCCAGGATAGCTTCAAACTGGGTCCTCCTGCTTCAGCTTCCTGAGCACTGGGATTACAATGTATGCCACTATGCCTACTTTACCAAGCATTTTCATGGGCATTTGGAATGCAGCAGTAAACTAAAGAGAGAAAGAAAAAAAAAAATTCTCCCAGGGAGTTTGTTTTGGGAATCTTCTCAAAAGAGAGAGAAAAAAAAATATATAAGTAAAAAGTTTAGTATTTAGTAGGTGACCAGATATAAGAATCAGAGAAAGAGGTTTAGGGAAGACTTGAGTGGAGGAACAATTTTAAATAGAGAGTTCAGAGAAATCTCACTGAAAAGTTAACATGAGCAAGGACTACGGGTAGATGAGATAGTAAGTCACATGAATAACTGAGGAAGAGGAGTTTCTGAGGAACTAGCAGTGGGGAATGATAGCTAGTGCAGATGCTGAGGGAGGAGGATACCTACCCTGGTAGATAAACAATAAGATCAGTAAACCTGAGGCAGAGTAGTCAAGGGAAAAAGTAGTCAAGTATGCTGTAAAAGCAGTTAGGGGCCAGATGGTACAGGTCTTCTCGGTCAAAATAAGAATGCTGGACCCTGAGCAAAAGCAAGGGGCAGGAAACAGAGGAACACGGCAGGGTTGACATCCTAGAACTCAGTGAGGGACAAAGGAAAGTTGGGGAGTGGATGGGAGGAGAGATTTGGAAAGCAGTAAGACAAACAGGTTGCCCTGAGTGGATGGAAGGGACCTATGTTTGGCCAAATAATATCCAGTAGAAGGTGGGCATCTCTGTATCCTCTTGCCAACAGAGGATCCAAGAGCTATCATAATGGCAGGAAGTGCTGAGCTTCCTTAATACGGTATGAGGGGCAGGGTTCTTGGTTCCTGAGGAAATCCGGGGTCAGTCAACATGCCATCAAGCCAGGGAAAGTGGCGTTGGACTCATTTCCTCTGGTAGAACACCACCGTGTAGCAGGATGTGTCCACTGCAAGTATGTGCAAGAAAGCCCCAGTGAGAAGAAGCACGACTCCCTCTTACTCCTCAAAAAAGATGATGCTGTGCCTAAGTGTGAGAAGCCCCTCCTCCTGGCTGGCATCCAGGGCAGAAAGGCATAAGGCCCAGGGCTGCTTGGCCAACAGTCTCCAGGTGCTTTCCTGAAATGGCTCCAAAGATCAAAGAAGGTCCTGTGACAGGCATATCCTCCCTGCCCCATGGAAGCTGGGCAGACAGCCACAAATGAGGAGACCAGGAGGCGGCCTGACATGGATGGAGTTGACGCAGAAGACTCAAGGGCATCAGGTAGGAAACTGGCTTTGTATGCACACGTCCTGGTTAGAGTGGAGTAGGTCTTTCCCATGACCCCTCAGCCTGCCTACCCCAACAGACTTCTATCCTGGTACCTTCAGGCAACTGATTTCCATGACTGTTTTTACATGCTCATTCCACCCTACCAGGGAAGTCATGGAATATGCTAAGCACAGGTGAGACATGATTTTGCTGTGTTTAGTCTTACTTTGCCAGTCTCTTGCCAGCCTGGGCCACAGACTCCTTGAGTAGGAGCAGAAAATCCCTGTCTTATTCAAAATCTCAGCTTCTTGCAGATCCACAGGCTCAGGTGCATTATCTCCACTTATCCTCTCAAGTTTTAGTCCCTCTCCTCCGTAAGCTTTGTGCAAAATATCCCCTGCCCTTAAATCTCCATATCCTCTGAATCTCGTCTTTCAACATTGTCAACTAACCCTTTAGCTAAACTTCCTGCTGCCACCCTACACTTGTCCTTGCCAGGCTAAACTGCATACTTGGATAGATGTTAATAATGTAGTAGTAAATATGGTAGTTTAAAAAACAAGTTACAAAAATATTCATACTATAGTCTTTGGTTTTGGTTTTTTGTGGTTTTTTTTGAGACAGGGTCTCACTTTGTAGTTCAGCCTGGTCCTGAGCTTGGCCTCGAACTCAGCAATCCTCCTGCCTCTGCCTCCCCAGTGCTGGGATTACAGGCGTGAGTCACCACGCCCAGCACTGTGGTGTGTGGTACTGATTTGCTGGTGGATGTGAGTCACCATGCCCGGCACTGTGAAATATAGTTACCAGGGATTGAACCCTGGTCCTTGAGCTTGCAAGGCAGGCACCGGAACCAATGAGCTAAATCCCTGTCCTTGGTCTTTGTTTTTATAACTTTGTTTTTTAGAGCAGTTTTTGATAGCAGAAAAAGTGAATGGAAAGTACAAATAATTTCCACTAAAATTCTGTTCCTGCCCCTGACTAAAATACAGTTTCTCTATTAATAACATTTTGAATTAGTGTAGTTTTTGTTACAATATTGATACACTCTTAATCACTGAAGGCCATAATATACATTAGGCTTTGCTTGTCTTTTAAAGGCCACTCAATATATTGAACAAAAATTGTTTAACTAGAACAGTGACTCTTCTGTCCAATAGGAGCCAAATGGCATCAAAGAGACCAGATCCAAAGGTGTGGGAGAGGGTAGTCAGGTGTCCTCACAGGAAAGCTAGTGACTGTAACCCCAGAAATTGCAGAGGAAAAAAGGGAAAAGTGTGTAAGAGTAGGAATTCCAAGAAGGCCGAAAGGCTGAGGCGAGAGAACTCCCAAAAGGACGTGGAGCAAGTCAGAGCTGAGTGCGACGCTCTTTTCCTTTGTAGAGGACAGGAAGGAGCCCCGACTGAACTGCAGACCGGAGCCTCACGCTGGGCCGGTGACTGAGTTTCTGCAGGGGCAGGACAAGGGGGCTTCGCACTGCTCTCAAACATACAAAGCGGTCTCAGGACTGCTTAACATGGTGCCCCGGGAGTCCCCAGCCATTCCCAGCAGAGGTCTTCACCTTGCTGTAGCACCAGAAGCTGACTAAGGACCACAGAGGCCTGAGTAAATCCCTTTCCTCTGGTTTCTAGCTCAGGACTTTACCAGGCCTGGCCAGGCTCCCCACCAGCTTCCCCAGAAGCTCGGGGAAATGCCAGTGCTTCGGGGAGGTTCTCGCTTAATTAGGTTTAATGGGCTCGAGGTCCCATGACGGTTCCTCCCGCTGTGAAACCTTCCTCTGCTACCCAGGGCTCCGCCTCGGTGTCAGGCATTCTCTAGGATGTACCCACCATTACAGTACAAGCAGAGTAATTTCACTGCCCTGAAAGTCCCATTTTTCCCACCTACTCACTCTTCTCTCCTTTTCCACAAACCCCTAGAAATGACTGATTTTTAAAAATTGAGCTATGTATCAAGTTTGAGGCCAGCCAGTGCTACGTAGCAAAATCCTCTCTTTAAAAATTCAAAAAACCATAGAGGAACGGGCTGAAAATGAGAATCAAGTCATGTTATGTACTGGTGCAAATTGTCAGTGGGGAGTATGATCATGATATGTACATAAAATGTAACTATTTCACAATAAAATTAAATTTTAAAAATTCAAAAACCAAAAAGTGATAATAATATGAGGTGTACCACTTTTAATCATTTTAAAGTGTATAAATCAGTGGCATTAATTCAGAATGGTAGGTGACATTCATCACTATTACCAGAACTTAAAGTTTTTTTTTTTTTTTTTTTTTGGTTTTTTGAGACAGGGTCTCACTTTGTAGTTCAGGCTGGCCCTGAGCTCAGCCTCAAACTCACATCACAGCAATCCTCCTGCCTCTGCCCCCCGAGTGCTGGGATTACAGGCGTGAGCCACCACGTCCGGCATTATGATATGTGGTACTGGTTGCTGCTGGGCGTGAGTCTCCACATCCAGTATGGTATGTGGATACCGGGGATACCGAGGATGGAACCCAGGTCCTTGCGCTTGCAAGAAAGGCTCTGGAACCACTGACCTAACTCCCCAGCCCTCCACACCCAGTATTGTATGTGGTTACCGGGGATCGAACCCGGGTCCTTGTGCTTGCAAGACAGGCGCTGGAACCACTGAGCTAAATCTCCGGCCCCAGAACTTAAAGTATTACAAAAAGAAACTGTACCTATTAATAAGTTACTGGGCCAGGGATGTAGCTTAGTGGTAGGACACTAGCCTAAACAGTACGTTGCCATTTCTCCTTTCTCATCCGAGACAACTTTTATTCTATTTTCTGTCTCTATGTATTTGCCTATTCTAGTGCCTCATATAAATGAAATCATAATATACATTCTTTTGTTATCTGGCTTATTTTGCTTAGCATGATTTCAAGATTTATCCCCATTCTAGTAGCATTTCATTCTCTTGTATGGCTAAGTAATCTGTATGTATTGTATGTATATGTCTTCTGTATGTACATATGTATTTTTATTTCCTGTTACTCTGTGACGGACATTTGGGTTGTGGCTACTGTGAACACTGCTGTGTAAAGTATCTGTTTAAATTTCCACTTTCTTTTCCGCTGGGTCTGTCACTAGGAGTAAAACTGCTGGATCATTATGGCAGTCGTCTTGTTAACTTTAGAAGAACTGCTGAACTCTTCTCCACAGCAGCTTCTCCGTTCTCACAGCAGCTGCCCCGTCTTACCAGCAGTGTGCTGCACCGGAGTGCTCCAGAGTCCGCCCGTCCTCACTCTGCTCAGCACTTGTGTGTGTGTTTAATAACAGCCAGCCTAATGATGATGAAGTGGCACCACTGTGCTTCTGATCTGCATTTCTTCAACAACTAATGATGTCATGCATTTTTTCATGTGTGTATTGACCCCTTGGATCCCTTTAGGGGGACACAAGCTGTCCAAATGGCCAAGAAACACATGTCCATCGCCCACTTTGAACTGGGCTGTTTGGGATTTTTAAAAATTATGAATTACTGGGCCGGGGATTTAGCTCAGTGGTTCCGGCGCCTGTCTTGCAAGAGCAAGGACCCGGGTTCGATCCCCGGTTACCACATACCATATTGGGCGTGGAGACTCACGCCCAGCAGCAACCAGTACCACATACCATAGTGCCGGGCGTGGTGGCTCACGCCTGTAATCCCAGCACTCGGGAGGCAGAGGCAGGAGGATTGCTGTGATGTGAGTTGGAGGCTGAGCTCAGGGCCAGCCTGAACTACAAAGCGAGACCCTGTCTCAAAACACCTAAAAAAAAAAAAAAATTATGAATTACTGATCTTTTTATTGTTTTCACAGCTTTGACCCTTCCAGCATGTTATATGGCTAGTAGCATAGTGTACACACACTTTCACGTGGCTCTTCCACTCAGTAACACATATTTAAGATTCCTCCGTGTCTTTTCACAGCCTAATACCTTTCTTATCAGGGGGATGTTGGGAATCAAACCCCGGGCCTTGTACCTGTTAGGCAATCACTCGACCACTGAGCTACCTAGCTCCGTCAGCGCTTTTCTATGTTGAATAATGTTGTGCTGTATCCGTTTATCTACTAAACGATATCTTGGTTGCTTCAAAATTTTGGCAGTTATGAGCGAAACTGGCATAAAAATCCAGATGCAAGGTTTTTATATGCATATGGATTTTCAGTTCCTCTCTTTTCTATTTTTAGTTATTACTGTTATTGCTGAAGTACTGGGAATTGAAGCAGTACTGAGCTATATTCCCAATCTTCTCTAAGTTGCCCATGCTGGGCTCAAACTTGCCCTCTTCCTGCCTCGGCCTCCCAGGGGCCCGGGATTATAGGTGTGGTTCACTAGGCCCAGAAGTTTTTGGTCCACTTAATTAAATACTTAGGAGGAAAAGAACCTGCTGAATCATAGTAAGAGTATGTTAAATTTTGTAAGAAACCACCAAACTGTCTTCCAAAGTGGTAGTATCACATTCCCTTCACATTAGCAACAAACCGGAGTTCCTGTTCCCTTCACATTGTTGAACTTTTTGGTGGTGTTAGTATTCTGGATTTTAGCCATTTAATAAAGCTATATGGTTAGTATCCTTTTTGTTTGCTTGGGTTTTTTGTTTGTTTTTTGTTTTTGAGACAGGGTCTCGCTTTGTGGTTCAGGCTGGCCCTGAGCTCAGCCTCCAACTCACATCACAGCAATCCTCCTGCCTCTGCCTCCCGAGTGCTGGGATTACAGGCGTGAGCCACCACGCCCGGCACTATGGTATGTGGTACTGGTTGCTGCTGGGCGTGAGTCTCCACGCCCAATATGGTATGTGGTAACCGGGGATCGAACCCGGGTCCTTGCTCTTGCAAGACAGGTGCCGGAACCATTGAGCTAAATCCCCAGCCCAGTTAGTATCTTTTTTAAAATTTGCAATTCCCTAATGATGAATAATGTTGAAAATCTCTTTGTATACTTATTCAACACCTGCATATCTCCTTTAGTGAGATAACCCGGTCTTTTGTCCATTTTGAAATTGAGTTTTAAGAGTTCTTTGTATATTTTGGATATCTTTCCTATATTAGATATGTATTTTGCAAAGATTTTCTGTAAGTGGGGTGTGTCTTTTAATTAGTTTAACAGTATCTTTAAAGGAGCAAAAATTTTTTATCTTAATGGTTGATTTATCAATTCCTACTCCACAATTTTGAAGACTTATCTAAAATGCCAACACCAGAACCCAAGATTACCTAGAATGTTTTACAATCTCAATTTTTTTTTACTAGGAATTGAACTCAGGACCTTGCACTTATCAGGCAGATGCTATGCTGCTGAGCTACATCCCTGGCCCATAATCTCATTCTTGAAAAAAAAAATGCATGTTTGCATTTGTCCTCTTTGTGTTAATCAACGCATTTTCCAGGGCTGGGGTTCTAACACAGGACGATGTGTGTGCTAAGGAAGTTCTGTACAACTGGAACGTTTATCTTTAACCACACTGATCCCACCTGAGCATTCTCTCTTTTGAAAGTTTATTTTTGAGACTTGAACCTCAGAAATAAGTCCATAAAATGACTTAGAATAAATCACTGGCTCTTGATTCATGTGAATTAGTCTTATCTTGGAAATAAGACTTTTAATAGTTTCAAAATATCTATGTAGACTTGTCATTAACAGCTGAGAGAAGCTAACACCCTAGTTGGATGGAAGACTGATGCTGAAGGAACAGCAAAAGGGACTAAGGGCTTTGTTTTGTCTGCTGTAGACCATTTTTTTTTTTTTTGAGACAGGGTCTCGTTTTGTAGTTCAGGCTGGTCCTGAGCTCACTGTGTAGCCCAGGCAAGCCTTATAAAGTCACAGCAATCCTCCTGCCTCTGCTTCCCGAGTGCTAGGATTATAGGTGTAAGCCACCAGGTCCAGCACTGTGGTATGTGGTACTGATTGCTGGTGGGTGTGAGGCACCATGCCTGGCATTGTATGTGGTTACCAGAGATGGAACTCAGGTCCTTGCATTTGCAAGGCAGGTGCCAGAACCACTGAGCTAAATCCCTGGCCCTGTAAAACCATTTTTTTTGGAGGTGGGGAAGACAGGGTCTCACTTTATAGTTCAGGCTGGCCCTGAGCTTGGCCTCAAACTCACATCACAGCAATCCTTCTTCTTCTGCCTCCTGAGTGCTGGGATTACAGGTGTGAGCCACCACGCCCAGCATTATGGTACATGGTACTGATTGCTGCTGGATGTGAGTCTTCATGCCCAGTATTGTATGTGGTTACAGGGGGATCGAACCTGGGCTCTTGCGTTTGCAAGACAGGTACCAGAACCACTGAGCTAAATCCCTGGCCCTGTAAGACCATTCTTAATAGGACAAGAAGCTTTCAAGAATGCGTAAGAAACCTGGGTGTTATAATATCTGAAGTAAGGCTAGTAACATAAATAAGTAAATTAAGCACATAGTATAGGAGTGAAGTTAGTATAAAAGTTCCCAAGGGTACTTGAGATTTCTTGTTTTAAATATTTCCAAAATCCAGGCCAAATAAATATCCTACAAGCAAATAGTGAACATACAAAGAGGAGAAGAGACAACTACAAACAGCAAGTAGGAGGAGACCCATAGTCAGCGGCTACTGACCCACCTCTGCAGTCTTTCGCCTCCATGAGCAGGCGGGAAGCTGCCACATGACTAAGAACAGCTCTGGAAACCAAACTTTGGACAGAGCTGCACAAGACAACTATATTAATGTCCTCCCTGAAAGGCAGTGTTTACAGGCCCCACCCACACAAGCTGGAAGAGTCTCTTCTTTACTCTCACAGTGTCATTTAAAGACACGAACCAGGCTTGGTAGCTCACTCAGTACTGAGAAAGGCTAAGGCTTGAACTTGAGTCACAAGTTCAAGTCCTGGTGGGCAATTTATTCTCTAAAAAACCTCCTGTCTCAAAAATGCTGGAGATGTAACTTAGTGCAAAAGTCCTGGGTTTAACCCCAAGTAACACACACACACACACACACACACACACACACAGCCACCTATGCCCTTCCCTGCCACATAGCTGTGGTCCTTCTCTCTTGTATTTCTGACCTCTGAGCACTCATTGAAACATCCAATCTCGGCATTCCCAAGCTATCAGCACACTCTCCCCGAACCCTGTATGTTTCTCAGATGTATTTCTAGAAGAGTTGAGGAGTTGGTGGAGGTTCCTCTGTCCCATTCACTCTTTCTCACAAGGTGCCCTGTGTGCCGAAGTATTCAGTTTCTGAGGCCAGGTGAAGGGGAGATCCGAGCCGACAAGCCGGTGTGGGAAGGGGAGAGTGAAGACAAAGTGGAAGAGACACTGTTACTGACTGTGGTGTGCAGATCTAGGTTATGTAACTTTCACAGATGACCCTCATTACTATAATTCATATCTAGATATCCCACTGAAGCCTCGTTCACTAATAGATGGGGAACGGAGACATGACTGGATCACGGTGCGATACTTTTCAGTGGATTAGTTCACTGGGGAGCTTATAGCTAAACATGATTCGGGAGGTGAAGCCTAGGAGGGAGAGGCAGGTCTCCGGGGATGTGGCCTAGAGGAGTCTATGTCCTTCCCACCTCTCTTTATCCCTCTCTGCTTCCTGTCACTGTGTCATAGACTGTTTCTCCTCTGTTTGGGAGCCAGGTGACTATGGAATTCTACAAACTATGAGCCAAATAAATCTTCCTTCTTTAAATTGTGGACATCAGGTATTGTATCCCAGTGACAAGAAAGTCACTGAGACTTACTCATATACAGACTGCATCACCACATGAGCTTTTCTTAGGAAACAAAGGGCTTTGTGATGCCATCTGGTGCCTGGTTCTGTCCTCTGTGAGGTGGATGTGACAAGGCCTAGCCCTTGGAGTCATTAGTCACTAGAACTCTGAATGCCTACACAGAGGGATGGTTGCACTCCTCGTGCTAATGAGGTTTAGACCATGTTGAGCCCTACAGGTGTTCTGTGGGACTTTGTATACTTCTTTTATACCTATGGATTCATCTTCATCATTTTCCTAATTATCTGGCAAGTGAGCTGGAATTACCATGGAGTGAGATTTGAATATCAAAGGAGCTGCTGCCAGGTAGGGAAATATTATGATCACAATTAAATTAGTTTAATCCTTAAGTGAGAAGTCTTCAAGCTCCAAGATTTCTTTTTATGATTCACTGTCCTTTCCTGCTAATTTTAATACCATAACTTCCTATACTTTTGTATAGTCCTTTTCTTCTTGGAGGCTGGAACTAATTCCTTAGGAATTCCCTGTCCTTCCCTATAGGATACTGTAATTGAAAAACCAGTGATCTGGCTGTTTGGCTTGAGTAGAGACCTTATATCTATGTCACTGCATCTCAGGAGATGTCCCAATATGAGCTAACTTTCTGATTTACCATCCTGAAAGGCATTTATAAAATAAATTCCTGGGCTTGTCAGAATGTACCCCCTTGTATGTGCTCCACTCTCTTTTGAATGACTTTTGGTCTTTAGCGAAACTTCTGGTAACGGGATGGGAGGTACAGAGTTTTAGCAGCCTTGAGACAAATGTAAGTAAGCAGAGAAGGGAAGTGTTGGGGTAAGAAAATGTGGAGTAACGATTTAAAAAGTGAGAACATAATTAAAATATACATGTAGAAAGAGAGTGAGAAATGTATGTGAGCTGTATTTTTTGTGTGGGTGATTTCTGTATTGCTCTAAATATGAAAAAGAAAATGTCATCCCAGATTTACATTCTATTTTTGTCTTTAAGCGCCACCAAAAAATCAAGCAAAGGACTAGAAATTCAACATCGAAAGGTAAAGTCCCAGTCTCTTTTCTAACTCCCTTCTGCTGCTGAACCCCTTTCCACAGCATCTGCCCCTCTGTGACACTTGGTGCTCTAGTTCTCCAAGTTCTCCATTTTCTTAGGGGACTTTGGTGGGTGGAAAATCAGACCCTGGGAATGTGCCAAAAATACTTATCTGACTTCTCTGAAAATAAAGATATGAGGGAATAGGGCAGATTTCCTGAACTCTATCATTTACTAGTTTTTTTGTTTGTTTTGTCTTGTTTTGAGACGGTCTCACTTTGCAATTCAGGCTGGCCCTGAGCTCAGTCTCAAACTCACATCACAGCAATCCTCCTGCCTTTGCCTCCCGAGTGCTGGGATTACAGGCGTGAGCCACCACGCCCGGCACTGTGGTATGTGGTACTGGTTGCTGCTGGGTGTGAGTCTCCATGCCCAATATGTTATGTGGTTTCTGGGGATCGAACCTGGGCCCTTGCGCTTGCAAGACAGGCGCCAGAACCACTGAGCTATATCCCCAGCCCTATCATTTACTAGTTTTAAAATCCTGAGTAAGTCATTTCACCTCTCAGTCTTAGTCTCCATAATCGAGGCATCTGACAAGCCTCCCTCACAATGTGGTTGTGAAAACTACATGAGAACACGTACAGGGAAGCAAGCAAATCACGAGTGACTACAGTGCATGCAGATGTCTCTTAGAACACTGACAGCTGGGTTTCCAGTTTCCTCTTGCTGGGAGTATAAAGGCGTTTAGCTTCCTAGAGCATGCGTGATCCTGAACACTTACATGCCATAAACTGTCCTGATTTCTCAGCCAGCAGAGGTTCCCAAGAAGAATCAGAGAAGCCATGGGAGCTGATCTCTGTCATGAAAAGGTGATCTTTCATGTTCTTTGTTTTCCTGTCGGTTCCTAGCCTCTGATATATTTCTTGGTTTGCCTGAGGCAAGAGCGAGGAGAGGGATATGGATAGCAAGCAGCCGTACAATGTGGCGGCAGCTCAGGGAAGGAAGGCGGGTCAGACATCTCAACGGGGAGGGTTCTCCCAATTCCGCTCTGTGCAGAGGTCATGTTCCACAATTTAGGATTTCACTTGTGCATGATGTTAAAGACACCACCTGGGTCTCACTCAGCCATAGAGCAAGTTCTCTATGTCAATGGATTTTCTATGAAGTCATCATTGCCATATTTTTTGAACAGCTATAGACTCTTAAGGAAAGAATCCTGGGTGGGTTTTTTTTCTCATGCCAAGGAATGAACTTGGGACCTTGTGCTTGTGAGGCAGGTGCCAGCAGTCTAGGATTTGTCTACATCCGGCAGAGACTATCTTTCTGGTCTATCACCAGGGAGGACACAATCTGGGAAACCTTCATACAGGGAAACCAATCACCTTATCCTCTCTTCAGAATGAGACTGATTCCTAATAGATGCTGATTCCTATAGCATCTATATCCCTGTAACTATGGGATACTATGATATCCCATAGTTCTCAGAAAGAGTTTTCTCAAAGACTTCATTTTCCAGTGTAGGTTCAGAACTTGTAGGATTAGGAGAGGCAGTAGCAACCCCCAGACCACACTCTTCCAAGGAGGCAGGGGTCCCTCATCATTAACAATTGTCACATTTCCCTTCCCAGCCAGCACTGGCTTCCCCAGGAGGAAAATGTGCGGCAGCTCCTGTGTGCAGACTCCTCCTGCCAAACCTGCAATTCTGTGGCTCTGGAGATTCAGCAATTGTTAGAAGATGAGAAGAAACAAATCCCTGTCACTTTATCAGGGCCATCACAGGGCTCTTGCCTGGACATATCCTCCATGGCAGCTGTGTCTTTTGAGCAGAATATGGAACTTCATTCTCAGCAACCTAGAGATCTTTCACTAGCAACTGCCCCCACAATGTTAACACAACCGACAGAACACTTTACCCAATCCACCAATGTAATTAGTGCCCAAGAATACTGGGTTGATCATGTCCAGCAAGGGCAAGGGTGTCAACTGGCAGATCTGCCTTCAGGCCCAGAGACTATGGTGGCTTCAGTTAGGTTTGAGGAACCTATGGTTCCAGGGACTGAACAGGAAAGGACGCAGAACAACCTTAACTTAGTTACAGGGAATGAAAATCAGCAGTCTGTGAACTCTTTTACGTATGTGAACCCAGAGACCGCAAACTTGGCACCTCCAGTGGTCATGCGTATAATCCCACATGTCCACTGCGCATTCCTCAGTCCTGAAGTCCTGAGACTTCTTGAGGTACATGTAAAAAAATGGACCCATTTCCAGAGGTGGGGGCTCCCGAGACGTGTGGAGGATTCTGTGAGACAGCTTACGCCAAGTTTGCCGCTGTGTTACCAGATTGAAAATAATCAACCAGTTGCTTTAATCCTGAATGACAGTTCTCAGGTCTGTGCTCATGGACTTGGGACCACTGCCCATCAACTCTGGTGTTCACATATGGCCGGGCAGCACACTCACACCTTCTGGGTTTCTGAATGGTCTATCACGGACCCAGAACAAAGACACCACTGCCAGCAAATACCACATGCTATGGGTCTGTCCTTACCATGTCCGGCTAAAGTCCTAAGTGGCCTCTCTCTGTCACCTGGAGGACAGGCTACTGACTCAAGGGACAATCTGCACCAGAAAGGCAGGCAGCTGTTCTGTGGCCCTGCTTCTCTGCACAGTGAGTCCCTAGCTGCCACTTTCTTGAGTGCTGAAGGCCTCTCCAAGAGCAAGAACACGTCTGAGTCCCCCTTGAAGGATTCTCTTTCATTCAAGGGACTCTCTTGCCATCCTTCGCTGCCCAAAATGCCACCTGAGATAAGCTTGTCCTCTTCTCCACCTTCTCCAAATTCTGTGTCTCCCGCTGAACAAGCTCCTGTAGGTGCCCCGTTTCTGACACCAGCTGAATGTAAAACCTTAGAATGGCACTTGCTGCAGAGGCGGCTCCAGCGCCAGTGGAGCCTGCCCGCTATCATCCAGAGGTCTTGCCATGCCCAGAGTCCCATGTGGCGTCAGCCCTGGGACAAAGCCCAGGCTCCTGAGACTGTGAAAATGTCCTGGCCAGGGCAGCCCGTCTCCGTCTTCGCTAGGAAACTCTACTTCTTCCCAGAGCATTCTTGCAGGCTGCTGGAATTTCACTTCCAGAAGCAGTTGATCCACCTTCGCTGGGGCCTGCCCGAGAAGATCCAGCAGTCCTTCCAGTTGCTCCTTTCCTCTGTGGACCCGCACAACCTTTCCCACGGCAGCACAACCCTGCCCAGTGTGAGTATCCCCCATCGCATGGCCCTCAAGGACAAGGGGGATGGTGACCCGTGCTCACCCACACTGGCCGAAATGTCACTGCCTGTGCCACACCTGCTCACCCAGGCCAAGACGATACTGCAGAGCCACATTGACTCCAAATGTGGACAGATCCACCAGGGCACGGTCCCTAGCCACGTGCATAGCTCCTGGGAAGGCAGGGTCCCTGGGGGCCTGGCAGTGACTCCCTTTCCCTGCATTCCACAAGGCCGGCCCCGGCAGCTGCAGGTAG
>PVIR01016884.1:0-35848 GCA_004026965.1 Petromus typicus
CATGTTTGGCTCTCTCTCTTGCCAGAGACAAAGCTACATAGATTCAAATTCTTGAGCAACTGCTTACAGATGCAGATTACACATAAGGAAATTTTCATCCCAAGCTCATTTGAGGACAGATGAGAAACGCTTAAAATTTATGTGCCACATGGTGAATGCAGAAGCAAACACAGGCAGGAAAGGAAAACAAACAGAGACAATCCTTTATTTTGTTTACTCTAACATAAGTAGAAACTAATTGCTCTTCAACCTGCACATGATTGTTGTGGCCTTGAGGCTGAAAGGTATTCATTTCAAGTAAGTGCTATTATGGGAGAGAAGTATGGTATGGAAAAGCTGATGTTAATGAAGCAGTGATTCTATCATTATAGTCACAAGAAACCCAACCCTGGGATATAGTGTTCCTTGCTTGTAGCTTGAGTGATCATTTTTCTTATGATCTGATCTCACTGAACACAGGGACAGGAAATGCATCTATGGCAACAAAAGGCATGATTCTTTTGCTTTCATAAGAAAGATCCTCAAGCACCTGTTATTAAATCCCTGGGCTTACAGGAGGACACTGTAGATGAAAGGGAACATTTAGTGACAGAAGTACAGTAGGTATTCACTGTGGTACCCAGACACCATCTGACCTCCTGAGGTCACCCCAGGGTACACACCTGCTGGATGGTAATGAGATGTTTTCAAAAACCCTCCACCGTATCTGACTGCTTTCTGCCATGACATATAAGAATAACTCTCCCAGTCTAATTCATACAAACACACTTGGTGATTTTAACTCTATGAAGGTGTGGCCTATGTATATGTGTGTAGTTCTACCCAGACCTTCTCCCTGTTAATGAGAGTGTCTCTTTATTAGACATCCAGGCATAAATAACAACAGTTCATCTAGAATATAAGAGTTTAGGTTTAATGTTCTAAACCCCAGCTCTGCTGATGTTGCCATTTATATGGTTCTGGACATTTGCCTCTTAACATTTCTAATTTACAGCTTTGTTGAGAGACTAAAACTTTGTTTTTAAATAAAAGTGCAAAATATTTTTAGTAAAGGAAAATTCCTGAAAGCAGATTTACTGTTCTGGCGAGGCATTTAGGCTGAGCCTAGTTTCTTGCTCTGTAACATGGTATCTAACAGTATTGCCATGATCAAATTAATTAATAAATACAAAGTGCCTAGCACTTTTTGAGGCACAAAGTTTTCCATAAGTGTCATCAATCTGTACCATTGCTGTGAGTCTCATCATCATAGTCATTATCACCACCACCACCACCACCACCACCATCATCATCATCACTTGTCAGTCAGGGGAAGTGCCTTAAAATATTTTCAAAGCCCAGATCTTGGGGAGTGAAAGCTTTATTAATATCTGTGAATGAATATTATGGGAATTAGAGATGAAGTCTCAGTAGGATAAATACATGCTGCTGTCGCAAATGGGTCCTTCTTTAAAATAATGAATTATTAAGCCCATTATATGAAAAACTATATTACAGAACAAAAATACAAAACCTTTCAAGTCTAAGTGCATGCAAGTTTGAGTATCACTGTTGGGGATATTTCACTGCAAGAGTATTTTTAAATGCTACTTTTCAAATTAACTTTTTAAAGTATTTTAAATGATAAAACCCCCCAAATGAAACTTGGTCATCTATTTCCACTGGATCTAGAATCAAAATCAAGAAAGTCTACCCTCATGGAATGTGAGAAACTAGAAAATGTGTGAACATTGGAGTTTGGAATCTAAGAACTGTATCAAACTTGGGCAGAACAGAATTGCCCAGGGAGCTTTGACACACTTTGAAAAATAGCCAATTAGATTTTTACAGCTTGAAAACAAAAGACTAGAGTGCTATTTGTCAAAGGCCAAATCTCCAGAGGGTCTCAGTGAAGGCTGCAGCCCCCTTTGTATGATAGGTGGCAGCAGGAGCGAACACAAATTCTAATTATGATAAAGGTTCAAGTCTACGTTCACTTACCTTTTTCCCTCTTTGGCTTTTCATTTCATTCCATAGGTGACATGTAGGCAAGTAAAACAGGAAACATGTGATATGCCTGAAACACTTCCCCAGGAGGTACCATATTCTGCTTCACAGATGAGAATATTTAGGCCCATGCAGGTTAAATAATTGCCCAGAACTGGACAAGGGGATACGCAACAGCAATCCCAGAACTCTGGAAGGCTGAGGCAGGAGCACTGCAATTTTGAGTTCTCTAAACGTTAGTATATTTAGTGACTTAGCAGTAATACAAATAAAAAAATAAAAAGGGCTCTAGATGTAGCTCAGTGCAAAGGCTCTGGGTTCAATCTCCAGTATTACAAAAAAGTAAAACTAAAACAATCACTTGCTCTATAAAGCATGGCTGGTAACTGGCACAGCTAGAATTAGAAGGATTATCTCCACCCTTCTAACTCCCATGGGAACTGGGACATGTGTCCTCCATGCTGTAACTGGAACACCTGATACTCCCTAAACATTTAACAAGAAATAGTGAGGCACCTCACTTTCTCAGATATATACAAGATTTGACTTTCATTTTATAACTGTCCTAACCTGGATATAAGGAAGTCTGTTATTTTTATCCATTAATTCAACAATTATGACTTCTTGACTATGTTCTTGGTACTAACACACATCAGTGAATAAAATAGCTATACCGTCATGGTCCTTATATTCTAATTAAAGTGAGCTGGAATGCAATAAACTCAAATATACACAAATTATTTACCATGTCAGAGAAAGATTCATTAGCTCAAAGGAGATGAATAATTTAAACATCCACAAAACCACCAAAGTTGGAAATCATGACTAGATAGAATTAGAGTTTTGACAGGTATAATATTTCTGAAAATATTAAATTCACATTGTTTTCATTCATCTTTAATCAGGACACCCTGGGGCTCCCCTATTCTAATGGGGTGCAGTACTTCAGAGAAAGAGCAGGCATCATCTAGGATAACATAATTCTTGCTTCATGCTGACTGTCAAATTAGATTTATTTTGAGTCCCTAACAAGAGAAATGTTATTGCAGTTGAAGGGGAAGAAAATGTGTAAACTTCAAAAAACTACTTTTCCATAGTAAGAGAAAGGCCTAATGACTATGTTCATGGAATGCTTCTTTCTATAGGCCACTGAGAGGGTGTTACTAAGGGATGCAGGTCATTTTATCATGATATGGCTGAACACCAGATGATCTCCTGAGAGAGCAGGAGCTTTTAGACCAAAGAATAGGGTGGGCAGGGGAAGTAGGAAGGCAAGCTATTTTGGGCAAAGGAACAGTTCCACCCTTGTGACTTTGTGCGATGTGTTCAGAAAGATGCTCAGTGACTGGCCAAGAATGATATCAAGGAAGGCCAATGAAGACCAGGGGCCAACCCAGCTGTGCTCAGTCCAGCTTTCCTTTCTAAATTGTCATGAATCCAAAAAGCATTTTTTTGTTGTTGTTGTTTTCTAAACACAATGGCATACTGAATTTTGAGGGGAAAATTTGAGAGAAAATAAACACATTCAAATCTAAATTTCAACCACTAATTTGAATAAATATTTATCCAATAGAGAAATCTGAAAGAGACTGTAAAATGAACATAGAATAAAATACTTAAAATTAAGCTTAAGACAACAGTGTGAGTGCAGCATGTAAATCTTTGTCAGGAGTTAATGGACTACTGACCTGGGCATTATGTTTAGCGTGGTCTTATTCTCTGACCACATTGAGCCAGTGGATTTCATTTTGAACCATTTAGAGAGTACAATGACAATGCTGGTGAGTGTCCAGATAGTGAGAGGTTCTGTTTATGACTTCTGAGAGTTGTTGTTTGGAAGCAAGAAGTGTTCTTTTTCTTTTGCACCTCTCTTTTGAGGTGTCTGGGAACCATCTGAGGAGAAGAGCTTAAGAATCTCAACAAAAGATTCAGCTTAGGTAGTGGGAAGAATTTACTGGTGGTATACAACTTGATTTTCTTCTGCATTTTTTTTGTCAAATCGTTCTACAGGGTCCTTCACTAGTCAAAAAAGATTAGATTGAATAAAGCAAAATTTCCCAATACTGGTGTTTGTTTTCCCTAGCAAAGCTTGTGTCATTGTCATCTCAGAAACTTTTCCTCACATTATCTCTTAGGTTTCTATATCTTTCGGGCTTTTTTCCCATGAGAAGTTAGTAGTGGCTAAGCTGTTCTTCTCCACTGTGTTTATGTTTTAGCAAGTTTAAATCCAAGTATTGAATCATCAGCTCTATCAGTGATGAATCTTTAGATCTCAGAAACAGGGCCTTTCATTCATTAACACCCTCAAGCATGAATAACACACGTTGAGTTGCATAATGCATGGTATGTTGACTTGTTACAATGAGGACAAGTTTATAATGTAGAATTCTGTGGTAAACTGAGGCTGGAGGGGAGAGTTAGAAAAGGTTTGCTGTAGGATCTTGGCTTGTGTCAGATGACATGGAAGATAGCTCCTGCAAAGGGGACTATTCTGGATGAGACACTCTGGAGAAGCTCAAATAATTTTATACAGGCATCAGCAATTCTTACCTAGTTGAGGAGAACACAGCACCAGGTGAAAACTGATACAGAAGCAATTTCCACTATTACAGGCCAGACTATACTCAAGTTTTCATCTGTGTGAAGAAGTGACTAGAGGATCTCTATCTTCATTCATCACACTAACAGTTGCCTCATTTGATGTTTATGTTCCTTGAAGCACTGATGTTTAATAGGAGAACACGAGGGCTGGCTGTTAGGTGTAAGGCCAGCTCCCACCTCTGGGTTGTGTCTCTCACCGCAGGAGGCTCATTCAGTTTGTCATTTGTAGTTGACTGATTCCAGGACACATGGTGATTACCAAGCACAAGAACCAAACAAGTTTATTTGATGGAGTCATGAGTCTTGAAGAAATGACAGACAGATTTCAGCTTATGAGCTGAGTACTATTATGTCTACTAGTTAGGTGTCCCCCTGAAACTCCATGTGTGCATAGGTGGGGCATTTCAGGGGTGGCCAGATTTGGACTATATGAATGCAAAGTAAGGGTGTGGTAGTGGGATTAAGAATGTGTGATACTGGCTTAATCCACTCATTAGTTTATCATCGTTCTAGGTGTGGGTAATGAGAAGCCCCAGTGTGGGTGGGGGAGCTTCTGCCCAAAAGGCTTGGCAGCCTCGGTGGGATAAAAGGAAAAGGGAGGCTTGCTGCTCACTGCTGCTTCCCTGCTCTGTCATGCAACATCTCTCCACTGCGATCACTCTCTGCCATGGCACACTATCTTAGAGACAGCCAGTTTTGGACTGAAACCTCTACAAATTGTCAGGGGAAAAAGACTTTTCCTCCTTTGACTTTGACTGTCAGATATTTAGTCTCAGCAATAAGTAAAATATCTAATACAAGTACCAAACAAACTACTAGCATGGGACAGGATTTTCACTTAACAATGTGTCCAGTACCAAATCTGAGAACTTTCAAAGCAGTCAAGTACAAAGAGATGACTGCACTTTATCAAACTGGATGACTACTAAATTCATGGGTCTCCTCACATCACATTTTATCTCTTCTTTCTGTCAGAAAATAAGCTCTATGAAGACACATACCACATGTACCTTGCCCGTGACTGTCCCAAATAGCTGCTTCTTTGGGAACAAAGCTTTCAGCAGAGGGAAGTGTCTTAGAAGGGTACAAATCAGAGCACTGGACAGATAATGGCAGAGAGTAGGCAGCCAAATAAGACATGTTTAAGATATTCCACCAGTTCTCAAAGGTAGCAATAAAGATGTAGTCCTTCATTAGACTATTTGTTTCAGATAACCTACCATGCTGTTTCAAAATGCTCAATTAAAATGCTGTTTTCCAAGCTAAAGTTGAATATGAGATCCTTTGAAGATAAGACAGGGGATTCATCGGAGGTGGAAGGTAAAGAAAAAGGATATAAAGGGATTGAAAACAATCAAGACATGTTATATACATATGTCATTCCCTAAAATCAACGTAACTACTGTATATTGAAAATATACACTAAAATTTTTAAATTCTAAAACACTGAGATAAAATGCCTAATTATCAGTTCTCCTTTATTCCTAGAGAGGAGGCTATGGGTGTCCTGCGTGGCCAGAGGGAGATTTAGGGAAGCCACACTTTCTATATTCATGTTATAGGGAAAATCCTTCAGTAAAAGTCTTCTAGCTAATTAGAACATTAAAGAAAAAAGATGGATCCCTCTTCATGAAAGCTATCTGGAACATATTTTTTTTTCAGACTTGATTTCAAGACATGTAGTGGTTATCCAATTGCTGTTTAACTCATATTGGATTGTACAGAAAATGAATATTTTTCTACAAATGAAAAAAGATAGGCTATTTGCTTGCTTTTTGTTTATTTCTCCAAGACAGAAACCTTTTGAAAGAAGGCAGATTTGGGCTCAGAGAAGTAAAGGTCTTAATCACATGAATTTTCAGCAGCACTGCCATGAATATCCTAATTCTCCTCTGACCAATCTCTTGGAAACGTGTGTATCTCACCTTGGGAGATTAATTGATTCACACAGCCAAATAAGAATCATCCATCCTCTCTCAGTGCCAGACAGCTTCCCAGATGCCATAGAAACAGCAGTGTGAACAGATGCATTTTTCCCTCTGAGGTCATAGTCACAAAGGAAAGCTGACAGTGAGTAAGGAGTTACTAGTGAGCTGAGTGTGAAAGGTGAGAGGGAGAAGTGCTGAGGGGCCTATAGAAGGCCTGTCCAGCTCTAGAGGGCCATGATTGGAGGGAGAGAGGATAAGGTATGAAACAGAGCAAAGAACATCTGCTAAGATGTCTTTGACAGTTGTTACAATTGTGGTTTCAGATCTTGCATCTGTATTTCTAAGATACCAAATATAAATCTAAAATCAATGATCAATGTATTTGTTGTAATAATGTACATGGGTTTTGCAAGTTACTACTGGAAGAAACTGGGTAAAAGGTACATGGGGCCACTTTGTATTATTTCTTACTAATGCATGTGAATTTACAAGCATTTTTTACTGTAATGCCAGATTTTACTTTTTAAATTTTCTGCTACATTTTACATATACACTATGATCACATTCAACATTAAAACTTTGTACCTGTATATATCTTGGTTCTGATTTTTTCCCTTTCCCCTGTCCAACTTATCACCCCTCCCCCCTATATATATAAGATTTGTTTCCATTTTATTTTACTATCAAATTTTTCCTTTCCTTTCTTTATTTTCCCATATCGCCCCTATCCCTTTTCCCTTTGGGAATTTTCTTCCTATTTGACGATATCTATCATATATTCTAGACCTCATTTACACCTTTGGTTTCTCATACTAGAGAAATGATATGGTATTTATATATCTGTGTCCTATTTATTTCACTTATGAGTATGTTCTCAAAGTACATCCATTTGAGTATAAATTAAATTTGTCATTTTTTGTGGCTGAGTACTACTCCATTTTATTTTTTAAAATACATTTTCTTTATCCACTCTCCTATTGATGGACATTTGGGCTGTTTGCAAGGTTTAGCTCTTACAAATTGTGCTACTATAAACATGGGTACACATATGTTCCTGTGGTATTATTGTTTTAAATTTTTAATATGTGTACCTAGCTGCAAAACTGCAGAGTCAAATGAGAACTCTAATTGTACCTTATTTATAAAGCTCCACACTGATTTCTATAGTGGTTGCACTAGGCTACATTCCCACATAGAGTGGAGAAGGGTTCCTTTCTCCCCAGTAGCATTTGTTGTTGGTTGATTTCTTGATAGTAGCCATTCTTTCTGTAGTGAAATCCCTACCTGAGCTGTATTATTCTTAAAAACAGAACCATATACCTTTCAGGGATTAGTTTGCTTCATGGATTGGTGAGAAGAGTCTTGGATTATCAACCAATTACAACTCAAGCCGTCAACTCCATAAACACTGAAATTCTCAGGTATCAGGATGTCTGGCTCATGTTGCTCTTCAGAACTTTGACAACTAAATAAATGATCTAATTCTTAGTGGGTAGAAGAGCATAAGATGCTATCCTCCACTGTAAAGTCTTGGTCAGTAAAGTGAAATACTTATTCACTTAGTGTCTCAGAGGGCTCTGATGAGGTCAGCCTACCAATTTCATTTTCCAATCACATGTAGAACAGTTTCTATGAGTCGTGGGAATATTTTTAAACCAAAAAGTGCAGTTCAAGCCAGGATTGTTTGTTTTCACTCTTTAATATTTGATCCTTTATTCATCACAATGTCTCCCTCAGACATAGAGAAGCTATGTAAATACAGTTGGTTAAATTATTAAATAGATTCTCTTTGAGCACCTCAAGGACTATGTACAATTTTCCAGTCAATATTTTCATCTAAGCACGAAGGGTCTAGACCACATTTCAAACACAAAGATGGACTTGGCACAGATAACTTTAGTAAGACCCTGGGAGTCATGGCTTAATTTTCCTGGGAAAGTATAATTAAGAAGTATCCACTATCTAATATAAATAAATGTTTCCTTTTCTTCTATATCCTCTACATTTTACCCTCTATCCAATAAATGAACTTCATCTTCTCCAAGATGGGGGAAACCTCTAAATTGTGCAAAACCAAGATGGTGACCATGCTCTGGCTTACCCTCCCCCACTATGTCCTTTGCATGTTCCTGTGAAAACTTCAGTGCCTTCTACACCAAATGTGCAGAGCAACTGGATAGATAGTGAACAACTACCACTACCTTTCTGGTTGCTCAGGCCAAGAACTCTAAGTTCATCTCTACATCTCCTTTCCTCTCACCCTACATCTGCGCTATCAGACTATTCAATCAGCTCTACTTTCTGAGACAGCCAGGACTTGACTCTTTCTCACCATCTCAAGCGGCACCCATAATTTCTCAGCTTGCCAAGTTTATAGTTTCCCAACTAATCTTTCCACTTCCACATTTGGCTTTCAAGAGTACTCAGACACACTAAGTGAAAGTAGTTGAAGCTTTATATAACAAGTCATTCCTTGGTTCAAAGCTCTGGTATTTCTTATTCCATCACCCCCATCTCATACCTTTCCTTTGATGGGTAAGATCCATAGGTAGAATAGGGTACCAAACCCTTTCAGGGCTAACTTCCACTAGAAATAATGAAGAATACACAGGTTTAAAATTTCTATAGTTAGAAGTCTAAAAAATTATCTAGCAATATGCTTTTATTTTACAGTATAGGAAACAGAAACTCAGGAATATCTGATGATATCCAAAGGCCAAGTAGATAATAAGGAGCTCAGTTTTGTATTAAAGATTCACTGTCTCTGTATTCCTAGTTGTTATGAGCAGAAATCTCTCTATCAAAACCACAATGATCAATACAACCAAAACTGATAGAAAGATAAATTCTGTATTTCCTGTGATGCTATCAATTCATTGAGGCTATAGAGATTTTCAGGTACTACAACTTCTTTATTTGTTTTCAACTGAAGCTGTGTAGGTTCTGGAAGTTCTATGAGTAGATATTATTTCCAGGTTAATATCAGAATGTTATTTCTATAAAATCATGATAGTATTGGTAAATAATAATCAATGATATGAACCTTTTAACTGATTATGAGGACTGTTTCAGCAAGAACAAGAGGTGTAATTCACAACTGAGTTTAAAGAATTTTGTTGTATGATTTATCATATATCATAAATATAGAAACATGAGCTACCCCATAGGATGTGCCAGAATATGACCAGAGTATCAGTTCAAGCCATATATACTGAAAGAAATCAATGAATTCCATTAAGTCACAGAAATATTTACCATAGAAAAAATATTAGAAACAACTTAAATATGACACAGCTTAGAAAGATAATTTGTCAGGACAGTAGTCCTGATCAAACATTTGTACAATGGAACAAAATTCCTATGAAATACAGTATATTTGAGGGCATGGAAAACATTCTTTTGCTCATTTATTACAAAGTAGTAATAAAAAGCTTATGCGTCATATAGCTAACATCACTCTGCTTTAAATACATGGATACACAAATGTTTGGGCAGATATAAGGATGAAGAAAAGAAAAGGAAGAAACAAATAAGACTGCTGGACAGTTTCTAACATGCTTTCTCTTGATGACAGTTAAACATAATCTATTTGTATGCTTTTGTGTTAATAAAATAACTACTTGCATTAGTATTAATTACGATTTTAAAACCTGTTTAGTACACATAATCAAATGTTATTGGCAATCTCATGTCCTCTAAATAAGAGGCAAAACATTAAGAAAAAAATTTTTTTTTACCACATCACCAAGAAAAACCTTCCAAACCAAATTAACATCTATTTCCCAGCATTTTCAACTATTGTCTCTAAAGGATTTCTACTGAAGTACTTGGGCATAAGAACTTTATGGATTTTTCAAGTCAGATTCAATTCTTTTCTAAATGCAGTCCCTGTATAACAGTAGGTATACAGTGGAAACAGAGCAGGGTTATTTGAACAATGTATAAATATTTCATAGTATACGAAAAGCCACAAATGCCAAACTCTAAAATGTCTGCAAACATGCAAGATTCTCAGTTCCAAGAATGTAATTATTGTCTTGGGATGTGTGGGGTGTCTTGTTGAAGACCTTTTTCATTTTAATAAAATCATAATCTTGCAGGGAGAGTGATGCTCTAACATATCACGTTAACCTCAGCAGTCCTGATCAAGGAAGGAGATTCTTTTGGTAAATCATTTAAAGGAGCACTACCTGAGGCTTTTTGTTATTTATTAGGATCAAAAAATATCTGACCACCAAGCTACTGAAAAAATAAGTATATATAGCAATAGACTATTTTGATACAAATTTCATAATTCAGCAATCATTACTGATAGGCAACAAACTACTCTTTCCCTTCAGACTATATTAACAGTAACATAGTAAGTATTGATATCTCATCTTTTAAAAAAATTCTTATTGCAAAAAAAAAAAAAGACTAGCTTTTTGTTAAGTAATGGAGATAAAACCTAGGGCTTTCACAGTGAGATACGTTTCTAGTCCTTTTTAAACTGGAATTTGGAGACAAGATTTCAGTAAGTCACTTAGTTGCCCAGGCTGGGCTCAAAGTTGGTATCACCCTGCTTTAGTCTCCTGGAGTGGGCAGATTATGGGCATGTGCTGCCAATCCCAGCCATAAAGTAGTTTATAAAGAGCAATAATAATAGCAGTTCAAACATGAATTTTGAAATTAGATAATGAAATTATACTCAGAATGTTTTTAACATATTTGATTGATATTTGTTTAAGGCTAAGTGAAAAATAGAAAGATAAAAACACTGTTTTAACATACATCAATGACTCTTCCAAAAATCAAACAGCAGAGACATGTATCATACCTAATTCCTGCTGTTGAAATCAGGACAAAAAGAAAAATGATAAACCCTGCAAATTGTGAGGATGACCCAGTCAATAACGTGTCTCCAAGAAGGTCTGAGGAGACCTTGAATTCTATAGTTACTGACACCCTGACACAGATCAGACACTGTCCTGGATGAAGTCAGTGACCAACACTTTCAGTAACCTGTAGGTTACTGAATGTTCTGGAAATGTATGTGACACCTCTCCCACATACACACACACACACACACACACACACACACACACAACACTTTGAAAACAAGTGACTAGGTGTTTTTCATTCTGGACCACTGGTCAAATCAGAACATCAGGCAATCTGAGCTTCTGCATGTTTTTGCCAATGCCTGGCCAGTTAAATATTTACAGATGGGCTCTGCTTCCTGTAAACAGAGAAAAGTCCTTCAGGGCAAGAAGGAGAATGGTGGATTTCATCAAGCAGCAGATATTGAAGATCAAGGTTGGTAGCTAAAATTGTTGGTGTTGGACCTGAGGGCACAGGCATGGCTGTACACAGTCTCATTTCCTTACTTGTGGAAAGAGGTTCTGAGAAATACATCAGAAAAGTACTAAAGCCCTCACTTGGGAGGAGTTCAGTGAAAACCCATTCTACTACAGAATATTCTTTGCCTCAAATGGCAAGATACTTACAGAAAATTCTAAATATATGACAAATATTAGATGGCTGTGATAGGTAGACACACTCTGGAGTGGATAAGTATTAGAAAAAAAGTCACTTGGTATTTCTGTAGAAAGCAGCAACAGGATCTCCAGACTTTTATCAGGGTCTACAGTGATAATAACTTTCAAAAGCTTTATCTGACAACTGACTAGGAAACTCTTCTGTGTAACAACACGGTCACATTGAATCTCATGAAGAATTACTAAAATGCCCCCTTTGATGTAGGAATTATCATGTACCTTGATATTGCTAAAAATGTGATTTTTTGCATACTAACTCTACAAATCACTCCTTAAAAAATAAAATCATTATGTCAGGGTTTTAGCTCAGTGGTTCCGGTGCCTGCCTTGCAAGTGCAAGGGCCCAGGTTTGATCCCTGGTGACCACATACAACAATGCTGAGTGTGGAGGCTCATACCCACCAGCAGTCTGTACCACACACCACAGCACCGGGCGTGGTGGCTCACACCTGCAATTCTAGCACTCGGGAGGCAGAGATAGGAGGATTGCTGTGAGTTCAAGGCTGAGCTAAGGTCTAGCCTGCACTACAAAAGTGAGACCTTTTCTCAAATAAATAAATAAATAAATAAATAAAATCATCATGGAATTCAGGAGAAATATTGGGCACTGTGCATCCTTTTCAGAGACTCCCAATGGGTATGTTATTGGTTAGATTTTAAATACCCCCAAAATACCTATGTGGAAAGATAGGACTTTTGGAAGATGATCGCATCATGGGGAGCTCTTTTCACTGCTGGGATTCACTGATGAGTTTCAAGCTGAATTTGTGGGTAAAGCTTCTTTAGTGGTGAGTCACTGGACGCATAACCTGGAGGAGTTTATTCTTGTGTGGACCCTTCCTTCTTTCGCGCTTTGCTCTCTGCCTGCCACAAGCTCCACCATGACCTTCCACCACGTTGTTTCTTCTACGAAGCCAGTTAATTATTGACTGAACGATCTGAAGTTGTGAGCTAACATAAGTTTCTCCTCCTTTAATTTGTGAGTATTGAGTAAATTTTCTTGGCAAAAGTGCTAATGCAACGTGCTTCCTGATGGGCAAGCCACTCTGAAGGGGACGAATGCTCCCCTTTCATCTCCATTCCCCATGAACATCAACAGTGCCACCATGTCCATGAATAGATTACCCAGACACCCCAGCCCTCTGGCAATGAACATCCACACATTTGTACCCATTTTCAAGACTGTTCCATGCCACTAAAATGTAAATTCAACTAAGTTGAGAATAAAAAAGAACAAACAAATTATCTGTAATCTCACTGCTCACAGACAATCATCTTTTTGGAGCATCTCTTCTAGTCTTTTTGATATAAAATTTTATTTTAAATTATTTTCACATAAAATATATAGAAAATAAGAAATTAGAATCTAGATCATTCAAGCAAAAGTGCAAATGATTATTATCTAAAATGCTTAACAATCTAGGGATTAATAGGTTAGGGATGGAGGTTTGGTGCATTTAAGTGCCTCAATTAATTTCCTGGCAGCTCAGAAAGAGTTCTGGGTCTAGAAAAAGGTCTCTGATTTTAGAGGTATTCTCTCATTTGGTATGTGTGTAACATAAGGCATGGACTTCATATTCTTTCATTTGGGCTCTTTTATGCTGATGAGCACCTTGCAACCACAAAGAACGGAGCGAAATAGAAGGCTATGAACTTCATTAATATTAAATATTAATTCCTTACAGATTAAGGTACAATTTTCTATTAAATGTTGAATGCATTCTTATAGCATCCCTGAAGTTCAAGTAGGATATCTCCTCCTTATTTATGGAAAAGTAGATAAACCACCAGGGGCAGTGACTTCCTCAATGTCAAACAATGGTATAATGAGGGATGGCAAGTATTAGAGCCTTAGAGCTCTAATACTCCAACTCTCTCAACCCAGTCCTCATACATTTTCCATATGATTCTACAGCAATCAAAACCATGCCAGTCTCTGAGGACAAAACATGAATACAGTTTGTTCAAAGTCCTCACTAGAGAGCAGGACTGGTAGATATAGACTAACTATACTGCACAACAGAAATATCAAGTCACCACCACCAATAATAGCACAGAGTACCCTTCGGAACAAACTTGAATTCTTTCAGGGCTCAAACAATCAAAATAGTTTATATTGTAGTTTATCTTAGGATTGTAAAAATTATTTTAAGAACAAACATGAGGGATAAATGAATTAGGAAGTAATGGAAAGATCCTTTAGCTGACAGGATTGTGTGAGGGCTCCCTTAAACATATATTTTTATTAAACTCTCATTCTCAAAGACACCTACACCAGAACTGAAAACTAATGGATTCAAGCTGCAATTTCTCCACTCCTCTTTCACCAAGAATGCTTAAATAACAACAGAACAACAACAACAAAAAAAACTTCAATATTTGTATGATGCTCATCTAATTTTATTGATAGCTTTTTTTGTGGATGATTGGGATATTATTTGTTTACTTTCAAAGAGAAAGTATCTTGGTCCATCAGCATTACTGTTGACAATGACTTCATTCCTGTATCCTTTAGAGACACTCAGGAAATGTCTATAGGTGGGAGGATGACATACTTCAGTGACCTCTTAATTACTGGTTCTTCACAATACATAATAAAACTATTTATCTTTCACAATTCCTTTTAAAGATATTGGGACTTGAAACAGTGTAATATAAAAATAATTCATCATTGTTTCACTGAAGTTGATCTTTTATTGTGGAATTAAATGTAATGTTCCAGTTAAATTTTCAATATTCTTATCAGAGACTACAGATTAATTTCTAAATCAGCTTATGGAAAAAGAAAAGTCACAAAAGATGACTAATATACTCTTAGGCTTGAAATAAGTGTCAAAGTCAGAGATGTCTCAGACTTCAGCAGAAACCAAAAAGCAACTATTTTTATTCCTGGTACCATTTAGTACATTCATCCAGGTTGGTGAGCAATAACTGAAAGATGTAACTATGGGTAGATTCAATGCAATATTCCTCACAGAAAATAGATTCAAATTTTTAAATACTGTTTTTATAACACTTATTGGCTCTAGATCAAGCTTATGTGATTTTGCTTTGTCTAGAAAACACATCAAAGTGCATGGACCTTGTCAACTGTCAGTTCCCTACAGAAGGCCAATTATCCAGAGTTCCAAGCACTAGTGGGACCACAGAGTCATCTTGCTGCAACAGTTTAAGAGGAATCAGAAACAAAGTGCTGTATACGTTGAAAATTTGCCTGAAATGGCAGATAAAAAGATGCCTCAGATTCAAGAAGCAGTTTTCAAAATATAAGACTGAAGCAACTTATCCAAAAAAAAAAAAACAAACCTAAATGTGATAGTTATAAATTCAGAACTCAAGATAGACCTGGTTTATAATTTAGAGCTACCAAAGAACATTTATTATTATTTTCTCTCCTTGAGCCTCAGTTTTCTAATATGTAACATAAGAATAAAGATCATCCTTTTCTTACAGAGTTAGGGTTATATGCTATTTTAATTTTGACCTAAAATTTGCCCTAGACCTCTTGTGTATTCAAAGTAGAGATTTTAGAAACTGATTAATCTGCTGATGAGTTCATAGCCAAAGGTATTGCTAGAAGATGAGGCATGGTCAGCAGCGGGCCACAGAAATTTGACCTGGAAGAGTGTATTCTTTTTTCATTTTATGGCACCTAGGATAAAACTTGGGACCTTGTGCTTATGAGGCAGGTACTGAAACCACCAAGCTAAATCCCTGGGCTTGGAAGGGTAAATTCTTGTCTCTAGGCAACCCCCTTCATATCCTGGCTGAAACCGTGATCTAAAACCAACCTTTTCTCCTTTAACTTGTGGGTATTGGGTATTTTGCCCCAGCAGTAGGAATCTGATAACAGTAAGTTTTGCCATATGCTTTACACACATTATTTTCAATTTAGTCTTATCATATCTCTTTAAGTGCTTATATCTTCCTATTTTACTGGGGAATCTAACACCTCAAGAATATAAATGCTTATCCAAGGTTATATAACAGGCACAGGAATGTATTCCCAGGAATTTGAACTTGGCTATCAATGTTTCAATTAAGCTTATTATAGTCTTGAATGTATACAGTTTCTGGCACATAGAAAATATCTACTAAGTATACAACATCATCATCATCACCATCAATATTTCTGCTACTACCTATGTAGTGTACCAGTAGTACAAATGATAGTGCCTGGGATCTGACATTTGTTTTATAAATATGGTAGCATTTAACTTTCAACAGGATTTTTTAACCAATTTTTTGGATGGTTAAAACTAATATGCTATGTATTTGCTGAGGGGAGCTTTGCAAGAAAATATGGTTACACTGATAGGGCCTCTTTTTTTTTTTAATTATCTTTATTGGTACATTAAATATACACATCATGATTGCACTCCATAATGGGGATTTGTACCAGTATAAGACACAACTTAATTCTCATTTTTTCCCATAGCCCCACCCACCCTACCACCCCCCCATATATATAAAATTTGTTTCCTTACTTTTTTATTACAATCTCATTTTTTTTTTTTTTTTTTGAGACAGGGTCTCAATTTGTAGTTCAGGCTATCCCTGAGCTCAGCCTCAAACTCATATCACAGCGATCCTCCTGCCTCTGCCTCCCAAGTGCTGGGATTACAGGTGTGAGCCACCATGCCCCACACTGTGGTATGTGGTAATGATTGCTGTTGGGCATGAGTCTCCATGCCCAGTATGGTATGTGATTACTGGAGGATTGAACCAGGCCCTTGAATTTGCAAGACAGGAGCCAGAACCACTGAGCTAAATCCCCAGCCCTCTATTTATTCATATTTCTATGTTTGCTCTAGCTGCAAAATAAGCAGAAAAGAAAAGAGAAAAGAAAAATGAAAATCACCAGACAGCACTAGAAAAAACTACTTACTCCACCTCAGAAGCATGGTTAATGTCTGATTCTACATAGATCTGAGTTTAGACTGGAAATACCTCACCCAGCCTTGGGAGACCTTCTTTGCTTACATATAATAAAATATAGGTTTCTTCCAACTGTGATATTCCATAAATATACAGAAGTGTCTTCTTATAGTAAAGCCATAGCTGTAAGTAATCCTCTATGAACCCACAAGCAGAAAAGTAGACCCAAAGCAGGACTTTTCTTCTGGTTAATCAGCATAGTTTTCTAGTTAAAGAAGAAAAAAGATGGCCTCCCTGGAAATTTCCCTCGTAAACCTGGAATTCAAGTGCTGGTCACTGCACATGCTATTTTCTCTTCAGAAATCATTCTCACTGGAGTTCTTTGTATTCTAACATGAGCTTACTAACATTAAAAACTGTATGAGCCAATTAACATTTCCTTGAATGCCTTCTGTGGATAGTACTTTTTGGAGTTGACCAGAATTTTCTCTGTATGTATTAGGTCATGTGTTCCGAAGTCCAGCCAACACTCTCCACTCAGTGTTAAAACTGCAATGTCCAGCTCTATGTAGATATTTTGCTGGGAACACTTCATGGGTACCATGATCCCTACTATCTCACACCCAATAAATCTTTAACATTTCTTCCACTTTAATATCATAGTCTCTGCCATTTTCCTTATTACAAGACCAAAATCTAGCTTTTTGTCCCCATTCTCTGCCTTCTTCATAGTCTCTATCCAGACTCAGTTTTATCTCTTAAACATATAACTGTCCTTCTCTCCATCTACTGTGGTTTGAGTGTGCCTGCCTCCAATTTCATGTATTAGAGACTTAATCCCCAAATTCATATATAAATGGGGGCTCTTTGGGTATTTAGGACAGAGGAAATCCTGAAGGTAGAGCCCTCACTATGTCAACAATGGCATTCATAGGAAGAGAAAGAGACCAAGCTGGCATCCTTGCTCAGTCTTGTCATGTGATGCCCTTGCTGTGTCACAGTGTGACAAGAAGGCCCTCATCACATGCCACACAAGTCCTATGTGATGATCAAGGAGTTAACCTTTGGAACCAGAAGTCAAATAAACTTTGATTCTTCGTGAATGACCCATTCTCAAGTATTTTGTTAGAGCAAACAGAAAACAGAGTGAGGCACCACCTTCTTCTCTCTTCCACCACGTCCCAGTCGGAGCCCTGCAGGTCGCTCTAACTAGTCATCAGCCGCTAGTCCTCTGTCCCTCCGATCTACGTTCTCCATCTTCCATATAGTGACAGCTAAAGTGATACCTTCTCCTGTCAAGGGCTCTTTGTCACTTTAAAAACCATGATACAGAACCTAAGGACCTTTATGTCTTCACCTTGACCTATGTCTCTTGTCTCCCATCACATACTTTATCCTTATGCTGCGAAGGCTGCTTCTTTAGCCCATGATGTCTGCAGTGCACCAAAAGCTTCCTGCTATTGCTACATTTGCTCATTCACCTTGCCGCTCTTCCTCATGCTTTATAAGGCTCATTGCAAGGATTATATCCTCCAGGAATGAAAGTATAAGAAAATCAAATTACACAGATACCACAGTGTTTCAGGTCATATTCTGAACAAATTAAAGGTATTCCTTCATTTTTGAAGTAAGTAGGTGATTGGAATATTATTTCTATTCTTGTTTTATAGGTGGAAAACTAAAGCATGAACAGGCCAACTGAAACCACTGCCAAGTGATGTGGAGAACTCAGACTTCCATGTTGGTTTCCAGCTCTGCTGGAAACCAATCTATCACACCTCCTTCATGGGGCCTGAGCTGGTTTCCTCCATCACTTCACTTCCTCTGCCTCTGAGACAGTTACTGGCAGCACCAGACCCCTAGAGTAGCATCCCAGCAATATATGTGTTACGAGACATGCACACTAACCTGTCAAAAACACTGTCCAGAGATGCCTTCAGTAGAGTCTTCTAGTATGGATATTGAAAAATGGAGAGTTCAAATTACTTCCTCTCTTAAAAACATCCCTGAAATGCACAGGTCTGTAGTTCACTCCATGTTTACTGTACTATAGGAGGACTCTGCCGTGCTGACGACCCCTGACAGAGTCCACATAATGAACAGAGAAGAATAACCTGGCAATGTCTATATGATGCTTAGTCCCACACAGTACAGCAAATGCTCAAAATACCCAGCCCAAGAATATTTATAGTTTTCCTTTTTGCTGTTTAATACAGAAAAAGGAAACAAGATCTAACAACTTTTCTATGCCCTTAAAAAAAAGTAGAAAAAAGAAAGCAAACCATACTGTTATGGCTGTCACACACGAGATCTTTTTTAATCAGACAAAGAATAATTTGAGAGGAAATAAGAAGTTTGTGGCTTCCAGTTCCATGTTCTACAGGGTTCATTTTAGGTAAACCACAGGGGAAGAAAAGACATACATATATTTTTTTTTATTTGAACAGCTCTGTTCCTGAGAAGAGTGGCGCCTGCTGAAGTAATGTGACCCAAAGTACAGGAATTGGGTGATTAAAGATTTAAGAGCTGAAAGCCATCAGCATGTCATACTATGAAATTCTGGGCCTCTGAAGAGCAGAAATAGCCACAAACATAAATGAAAGGGCTCTGCCTGAGCAGTAAGTACATGTCTGACTCTGGAAAAGAAGATCTAAAGGAAAATTAGTAACATGAGGAATGCATTTTAGTCCTGCAGAGAGAAAAATGACATCTAGAACACCAAATTATAGGACTTCAAAATCCTGCTTCTTGTATTTCTGACTTTGGATGCATCACCTATTAAAAACAGTCATTTAATTTACATGTCATCTAACAGTTCATCTGAATTATTTATGTTGCTAGTTTTCACCTGGTGTATATTAGTTCATAATCTCCAGCCACAAATGTCCAGCCCAAGGTGACCCAAGGACATGTTTTTTCCTCAAGAAGGAGAAGCAGGATTGTCACACTAAGATGTCAAGGAAGCAATTAGAAGTGTGATAGAGGACAACAAAGAGTAGACACATCTTTCTTCACAGTTTTATTTAAGCATTTCATTGTTCTTTTACCAAGAAAATTGTTTTTCTAGTTGTAAGTGTTTTTGTATGTGTCTTTCTGCCACTCCTGCCTGGCCTATACAGGGTCTCACTCAAATCTATTATCAGAATTGGCACAGTAAAGGCAGTAAATAAATACTTGATGAATGGGAAGAAAAGAAGGGAGAGGGAGAAAGAAAAAAGGGAGAAGATAAAAGGAAAAGAGGCAGAGGAGGAAAGGAAAGTTGGCTAAAATTATTACAATGCTTACTAATTTACAAGCAAAATTAATGAAAATTCCAGACTTGCAATGACAACACAATAAAAATAATTTTGTAAAGTCACATCTTCACACACACACACACACACACACACACGAATGTCTACTGAGTGTCAGGCTCCATGTTACTCCCTAAAACTAAGTGTTTCTATGACTCCTACAAAACATGTACTTTAGCATCCAAACACAAGATAAGAAAACAGCTCAGGGCCAGTCATATAAAAGGACATTTAAGAACTCAAGCTTACCACAATTCCAAAATGTAAGCTAGTAAAAAGTATTTGATAGTAAATTAGCCATCATCTCAAAAGTATTACATAAAAGATATGGAAACAGCATATTCTAACAGAAATGCTGCATTCCAGGTGAAGGGTCATGGTGCTTTCTTTGTATAAGACAGTCTTTAATTAGACACTTCTGTCTAATTTATGTCCAGTAAACAATGATCAACCTGTTAATTTGGGTTTTTTTAAAAAAAAAATATTCTCTGAGCACCCAGACAATGCAATGTTTTTTTCTAAATGTTCTTAACAAACAGGAATATAAACATTCCATACAGTCATGGAGCCTCCAGTCTTGCAAGGTGAAAGACATCACACTTTTAATAGAAATTTACTTTCTAGGAACAAATAGGGGAACATGAGATGAAGTTGCACCAGGAAAGTTAGTGAAATAATATGAATATACATTGTGGAGAATGGATAAAAATATGCAAATATTTCCTGGAGAGAATTAGGAAGATAATAACAATATTCTTTAATGATCAAACGAGCAAATTCTTACATGAAACAAATCTACAATAGCTACAAAATGCAAAACAGCCAAACTGACTGTCACAAAGAAGTTGGCTTCAGGTTAATGGGAAGAAAAAGAATTTCATCACTGACCTTCAAACTCAAATCCTTGCCACTTTTATGAAGATAATTGATTTTATTATCTGGCTGTCCACCAGCTTTTCCAAATCAAATCAAACAAGCTGTTTCCCAGCTATTCCATGGTGAGTTGGCTATCTTGTCACATGTCAACAACTCTGCAGTATTAACTACTCTTTACTTTATTGCTCTTCAAAATCCCTGTGCCTCAAAGAAATGTTGCTTTTCCACACTGAGCTCCAGAGACACCATTTTAAAAACATCCCAGAGTCTCCTTCCTTCAGTTCTTCCCTGGGAGTCTGTATTTTCCTCTCTGTCCTGAATTCCTCAGCACTCACACATTGTCTTGTCTCTGTTTACTATAATCCCTCGCTGCCTTTTTATAATCTTACCATATTCCTAGAACCAACCAGAAATGTCAGCTCCTGAAAACTAGGAATTAAATCTAGAGTCTGAAAACTAGGAATTAAATCTAGAGTCAATCCAGAGTCTATAGCAGTCAGCACTCCCATAAAATATTTTGATAACCCAGCATTAGTGTTTCAATCTACCTAACTACCTTATAAGTGATGAGGGCACTGCGCAGCTCTTTGCAACTTGGGTTTAATTATTACATTTTCCAGAACCATCTGGCTGACATATCATTCCTGCTCTGCTGAGAGTGTAAAAGTAGTAACATTTTGAGCCAGAAATAATTTCAGAAGAAGAAATAGAATATTAATGTATATGTAGGAAACTGTCCTTTATTAATTCCTGAAGCAAATATTTATTGAGCACCTTCTACATGCCAAGGATTAATCTAGAAACTGAGAATATAATAAAGGGCCAAAGAAAACTTCTCTCTCGTGAAGCTAATATTCTGTGTTGGCAAAAAAAAAAAAAAAAAGAGGAGTATACAGACACACACATGCATACATGTATACAGCTTTATGGACACATAATAAAGTACATATATTTATTATATTACTATGAGTTTTGGTGACTGTGCATGCACACCTGTAAAACTAATATTACAATTGAGATAATTTCATCTGGTCCTTAATGATTTTTCTGTCCATCCCCCTTCCAAATAACCACCAATCTACTACCTAACATTTATTTGCAATTTCTAGTTTAACTAAATGAAATTATAAAGCATGTGAATATTTTTATCTGGCATAATTATCTTGTGGTTCACGCACATCATTGTACATTTCAATAGTTCATTATTTTCACTGTTGAGTAATATGTCATTAGATGCTAATACTGAAGAATGAGCATAAATCATGTCCACAGTTTTACTCACATACTGATGAATATTTGGGCTGTTTGCAGTTTTATGCTAATACAAATAAGGAAGTAGATAGATGAATATGAAAATTTAAAGATACATGGATGAGTAGATATTGCATATCTATATCTACATCTCTGCACACACAGATGTGTATAAATTCTCAATATATTAAATCAAACACCCATACGTGTTTCCATGCACAGTCTGTCCTCCCAAGCATGGTCTAGGACTCTCTTGTTAGTTCTAAGTGGAAAGGCATTGATAGAAACAGATTTGGGTGGCTGGGAATAAGACTCAGGTGTGAGGCAGGAAGGTTTGCTCAGTGATCTCCATAGCATCTTGAAACATAGAAAAAAGACAAGTGGATTTTCTCAACTGCTCATTAGCTGCCTTTATAATATGTTCTCAAAGGACCCAATACATTGCTTATCACAGCAATTTGCTCCCAGTTTACATTACTAGATAAAACAAATTTCTCAATCATCATAGGAAAGTCCCATGTAAAATAAAACTCCTACAACAGGCCAAGAGAGCAACCAAAAGCTGAAAAACAGTAAAGCCAGGAAAAAATCAGTCACAATGAATACATGCATGTCCTTGGCAGAGGCAGAAGTGTTCAGATCTCCCTGCTGAATTTGACCAAAAGTTCATGCAAACTTTGAATTTATAATCTAAGAAAATCACTCACAAGAACAAAGCACATATATCCTTCACTGAGACTCTGCTTTCCTTGGTGGGTTTTGACTTATCATAGCTCTGGGAGACATCTCAACACCCACCATGGAAAGTGATGGTAAACTAAAAGTACACATCAAGGCAACTACTTTTTCTTTGAAATGAAGATGTTTTTCAGAAAGAGAAAAGTGTATATGAAAACAGAGTGCTAGGATATGCATCTTCTCAGTCTTATTAAATCTATGAGTCAATTTTACCATTAGAAGCATATAATGGCAAAAATCAAAACAGTAGACTTCTTAGGCAGAAAATGACAAAAAGGAAAAAAATACACAAAACATAAAATGTCTGAGAAATTAAGAAGCTTTCTTGGACAAGTTATGTGACAATAAAATATTAATATGTGCTCATTTGTCATGTGTTAATTAGCAGAATAAGCTGTAGGAAGTCCGGATTACCATGCAAATGTTAATTAGGTCATAATTTATGTTAAGCATTTCTAAGTTTAGGAGCACTGTGTCTCATTTAGCAGCAGTTGAACTTTCGAAATAATTTGCATGTGCAACTGCTCGATTTCAATTTTAACATGACAGTCACTTCATTTTAATAAATACAAGAAACTGCATTTCAATAACAGAAAATTCAGAAGTAATTTGGTCACAGCCGGAGCTTTTCCTCAGACATGGGAATTGCCCTTTCACCATGAGTCTGAGAAAAAATAATCTGCAAGAGTTACTCTTTCTGAAAGATCTAAGATTGCAGCTGTTGGGATGCACACCTGTATTCCTACTGCTCAAAAAGCCGAAGTAGGAACACTGCAAGTGGCCACCCAGAAAATTAGTGAAATTCTGTCTCCAAATAAACAGTTAAAAGGGAGCTGCGGCTCTAGATCAATCCACAGGCCCTGGATTCTGTCCTGCATCCTGGGGGGAGTGTGGGGGTGAGGACCAAAAGTTCTTTCCAGAAACCCAGCTATTTTTTTTCTTTTTGAGACAATTTGGCACTTGCTGATTTTTACACACTCCAGTTAGGCCATTTTTCTGTTCCACTGACTTGTGTGATCAGTTCTGTAGGTCAGATTGTCACAGACTCGGTCATAGCGGTGTTCAGCCAGTTCTCTCCCACTCCCATCTTGTGTTTACATATTTGACTTTCAATTCTAAGAAAATCTTTAACTTTTCAAGTGTATTTTTTCCTATTTCAGAACAGTAAATGATACCAGCTAACACCCTGAAATCCCTGAGTCCCAGGTAGCTGGGAATGGAAACGCAGGAAGTCCTTACCCCAAGAAAGCTTCAGAAGGAGAATTCTTGGGTCTTTGGGTCTATGTGAAGCTTTCTACCTACTGCTATATTGATTTAGAGAAAGCTGTTTCACTCTTTACCTTCCAAGGACCACTTCATTGGGCTGGTGAAGCCAATGGATACCTTCTCAGAAAATGCTTGTAAACTTTAAAATAAAATAAGCAGGTTTGTGGTGTATGCCTGTAATCCCACACTCTGGGAGGCAGAGGCAGGAAGTGTAACTTCAGAGCTGGAATGGGAAATTTAGTAATTTGAAAATTTTGCAATCTTAAAATAAGAAATAAAAAATAAAAAGGGGTGAGGATGTAGCTCAGTGCAAATGTCCTAGACTCACTCCCTAGTACAACAAATAAATAAATAAAAAGTTGAACATAAAGCTATAGTAAAATATTGTGCTTAAAGTTTTAGATGTTGATAAAGATGTACTATATACATAACGGTCTGCTACCGAGAAGTTATAAATTTAAAAACTCAGACCTCTCATATTTAAAGACTAAATCCTAAAATGGTTATCTGAAATGAACATATATTTATCAGATAAAACACAAACAGCAAATAAATATATAAAAAATGTTCAGAATCACTAGAATTTGAGAGATGCAGATGAAAACAACACAATGAATTCATCTCACTCCAGAAAGAATGGCTACCATCAAGAAAATTGCCAAAAACAAATTCTGGTGTGGCCAAGAGGGAAAGGAACACTTCTCCACTGCTGGTGGGAATGTAGACTGGTACAACCACTGTGGAAATCAGTATGGAGATTCCTCAAATAACTAGGATTAGAGATTCCATTTGGCACTGTTTTCCTACTAGGTATCTTCCTAAAAGAATTGAAAGCATCATACCAGAGTGATAAATGCATACCCACATTTATAGTGGCTCAGTCAGTAATAGCCAAACCTTCGAAACAGCCAAAAAGCCCATCAACTGGTGACTGGATAAAAAAGATGTTTTCTTTCATTAATAAAATCAACTAACAGCCATAAAGAATGATGATAGAGGTGTTTATAGATAAATGGATGCACACTGAGGCTTTACTCTTAAGTGAAATAGGACATGCATCTGTAAATACCTAATAGTTTCACTTGTGTAAAAAACTAAAAGTATAAATGAGGACCAAAATGTATAACAGATAATGTGAAATAAGAAGCAGAGATTCAAAGGGAAAAAGAAAGGGGAGAGGGGACAGGGGAAGGGGAAGAAAAAAGTATGAGAAAAGAAGGATAAAATGGAAATGACATTTTTTGTAAATAGGGAAGAACGGAGGGGTGGGAGGGAAAGAAGAGGAATAGGGAAAAAAGAATCAAGATACAGCATGCACAGGTACAAATCCCTGATAATAAATGTGCTCATAATCTACACCTAAAATCACAAGTAAACTTAATAAAATTAAAATTTTAAAGGGCATGATGTCTTGATATATGCACTTCTCTATGAATGTACTGAAGAACTTGATCTAGCAGCAGGTCTGCTGACTGCTGTGGAGGAGAAATCCTGCAATAAGCCTTATTCGTATTTCATGCCCTTTGTATGTGAACAGGACTAAATTACCAGGTATCCCTCTTGGTAGCATGATCACAGAACTTGAAAGAGATTGTTTTCATCAATGGTTCACTAATTTACAATTTTATGTTTTCATCATGAAACATAACATTTAGAAAAAAAATTCATCACTACTCTCAAACACATCATTTTCTACTTCCTGTCCATGTGTACACATGTTAAAATGATATTTGTGATCACAGTGCATGCCAGATGTATTGTGTCTTCAATAGTTTCCTATCACCAGGAGCAGAAATACTGACAATCCACTCCGAGACCTTGTGTGCTCCATAGAGGATGCAGCTTCCATGCCTGGGGCACAGGTGACCCCAGCCCCACCATCCAGCAACTCTAAGTTTGTTTTATATATAGGCTTCCAAATAAGCTTTGATTCACACTTTTCTTTTTAATGTGAGTTTGCTGCCAATGCTTAAAAACCCTAACTTGAAATAAAATCCCAGATTTCAAACTTCTCTCGGGTGATGCTGGCACAGTGTTTAGACATGGCAGTCGCCCACTGCAGCTGAGCCTGATTTCTTTCTTTCTTTTTTTTTGGATACAGTGGTCTTCTCTCTAAAACAATTTTTCTTTTTAGGTTGCTTGCCTGATCTCTGTGGGAAACTGAGTCGGCAGCTACCCACTAGACAATAAAATACCTTCTCTTTGCCTTACCACTGAAGAGTCAATGACTGATCCTTTCGACTACACAATTGCTTTGTGAGATTTGGGTATCACTACTGTCCCAGTGCAGGAATCAATAACTCTTCCTGCTGCTAAGCTTTTTTCCCTACTCATTCAAGGCCCTAGGGTTGCTTCTGCATGATCTTCCTTCTCCTAACCAAGTTGTATGTACCCTTCAGATTGTAATTCAAACACTAGCTCTGTGATACATACCTATGTACTCCAATGGAAAAATCTCCCTGCACTCTTAGTTGTAGCTGGTAGAGGACAGAGATCTCAACCACTTGTCAGGATGAAATGGGGCTTTAAATAGAAAGTCATTAATTTCCTGCTGATTTAATTTAAGCTGGTCCTTGTTGATATTTTGTATTTGGCGCTTATTTGTTTAGTGTTAATTTCCCCAAGACCATATTATTCTCCAGAAGTCATAAAATAGTTATTTTACATGACAGAAAAGCTGGCTTATTTAACCATATTTCTGGCATCTCCCAAAAATATTTGTGTAGAATCCCTATATAGGGCCCAAATCCCCATTTGGCAACTATTGGCTGCCACTGAGTAGGAGTTTCCCTCAACAAAAGTATTGAGCTCTCGCTACTCCTGGCCCTTCTCATTGTATCGATGTCAATACTACTCCTAGTTGGACCTTGCATACCCACACTAAGTCTCATTACCTTGTAGCTATTCTGAGAAACTACTCCATGATACTGAACTTAATCCTGTTTCTCAGAATTTCTCCATTTCCCATTTGCCTAGAGACATATGACGTGAATTAAAAGTGGGAGTTTTGATATAAAAAGTTTACACAGAGAAATCTATCAAAGCACCATGTATTTTTTAAAGTTCATGTCATTTTCACAGTAAAAACACAAAATCTGCTTCTCAACCTGAGACTTAATAAGTGCCTCCCTTGAACCATCACACATACCATCTATACATAGCACTGATGGGACAGGCAGATTCACATCGGAGATGCCAGCGAGCTTTCCACTGGAAAGAGTTTTGCAGTATTTTTACTGACTGCTAGGCACTCAGGTTAAGCAGATATTTACTTTCTATAGCTATTATTCTACTTAATTTCCATAGCTATTAAGTACATATAAACTAATCTGAGGAAAATAATTAGAGATAGAGAGACAACAGAGAAAGAATGCAGCATACTCTAAAGAGGAACCTATGATGGTACCAATGTGAGCCCCTTCCAGACTCCCACAGGATGAAACTGAGCCTTCATCCTAACAAAAAGGTCTGTGGCAGTGAGGGCTTGAAAAGCCCACATGTTCATCATGTAGGCTTTACCCAGGAAGAACAGCAATCAAAAGGCAGCTAATTGAATGATCCATGAGCCATTTAAAGAAGAAATTTGCTCTCTTTAGTCCACCCCTCCATCTCTATCTTTTCTCTAGAACTCATGCACTTGAATCCATGACAAAAATCCTCATCAGAGCAGAGAACTGACCAATCTTTCCACATTCACCAGTCTCAGAGGAATATCATTCATACTCAGAGAAGAGGTTTACTATAAAAATACAATATAGAAGTTTCTAGCAAAGAGCTCACAATTTTCTGGTCTAGAGCAATGCCAATACTTGTATCCTTTGCATAAAATTCTACCATTCTGTCTACATTTCTAGCAAATTAAAGTGCTGTGGCCTCGAGCATTGTATATTCAAATAAAAATATCTACAAGTAAAGAGTAAAACTTGAACTTGCATTAGTCATATGTAAGCCAAAGACCTACCTATGTGTATTCCCTCCATCAGAAGCAGCAGGTGTAAGAGCCACAGCGAAGACACAATGGGCAATGAGGGTGGCTGTGCTTTGCTATGACACAGCAGGAGACAGGAAAGCACCAACCGCAGTGATCATCAGGCACTGGACATTTAGGAAGGTGACAACTCCAGACTGACATTTTGGAAGATTTTTGTCTCCTACACACACACACACACACACACACACACACACACACACACACACACACATGCAGAGAGAGAGGGTAGGTTGCAGGAAAATCAATATGGAAGGACTGAAGAAGAACTTCTTTTGTGTGGTGTTTAGGGTGGAGCATCAACTTCATTGGCTTTGGTCCCTTATCCCTGTGACCTGTGCAGTCCACTTCTGTATGTTTCTGGGTGAGTTATGGAACCACGAACTTGGGGTCTACACCATGCTTCTTTGTTTGGCTTCCTGGCCATCTTGAAAAGAGCATGAAATGGTCATACTCACCATGACCATCTGCCTTATGTTCCTGCATTGGAGCCACCTCAACATGAGTTGAACACCTTAATATCTTGAGGCAAATAAACTTTCCTTTAAGTTGCAGGTGTGGGGCATTGTGACCCAGTGAGGAGGAAGCTGATTACATCTTCCTTCCCAGTTTTGCTCCTGTGAGGCTTAAGTACCAAAGGAATCAATCCCCTGGGCCTTCAGGAGCTTCAGGAACGAGATGCAAATTCTTGGCCAATCCTCAGCCAGTTCCCCAGGCCAAGTACCCAGAAGCCAGCCTAGGGACCCCCAGGGCCTCACAGGAACAGACTTATTTTTCACCTAGCAATTTATACTCTGGTGCTTTCCTAAGTAAAAACAATTACATTTACTCTATCACTGCACTTAGGTTAATAATTCCCTACAGAGTCAGTAAATCAAAGCAGCACACTATAGAAGACCTTATTTCTGCTGAATCTAATTCATTTAGTTAGGGCTGGCCGGTGGCTACACTGTGGACTAGATAAAGATCATCCATAGACCTTTTGTCTTTGTTTGGCTCCTGTACACCAGGTCCTGTTTGTCACTGGCCTTCAAATCCTCAGACACTCCAATCCCTTATATAAGCTAGGATAATGTTAGTACATCCTCTCACATACACTGAATCATCTCTAGATTATTTAAAATACCTAATACATGGCAAATACAATGCAAATAGTTCTTGTGCCATGTTGTTTATGAAATAATGACAACAATCTGTGTTAGTATGGGTGCAATTATTTTTCTCAAATATTTTCAATTTTCCATTGTCTAAATCCACAGATGTAGAATACGCAGATATGGAATACTGATTGCAATGAGTGCCCCGAGTTGCCACAGAGGTGAGGATCTTCCCAGGTCTCTCACCTGAGTCTCTATGCAGCATTCTCCCTTCTTGCTCTCCAAACTCACCAGCCTGTGGCCTCGTCTTTCAGGGGCTGATTATCTATATTTCCCTGTAACCTATGGGGGTAAGAAAGTAAGCTCTGGGGCAAGACTTCCTGAGTTCGTATCTCACTTCTGTCAGTTACTACATTTGTGACCTTGAACAATTGATTTGACTCCCTTGGTTTCTTCATCAGGTGAATCAGTGTCAATCATACTAAGGTATGAGGAAAAAATGTATTTTGTAAGAGACTGGCCAAGCACCCAGTAAGGGTAAGTATTATTACCACTGTTATAAGTGGCACCTGGCACAACAGACTTCCCAACACATGGTCAACAACCTCAATCCATTAGCATGCATAGACTCCAATCCTTTTTCTCACCTCCTAGAAAGAAACCTGAGGAGATGAGAAAGGAGGTATTTTGCAGTTATTCATATTCTGAAAGTGATAGAAATACTAACTTATTACTCACTTGAATGTGGGGATTTTAGGGATCATAGAAACTTCTCTATAATCTACTCCCATCCTTGCTACTCACCACGTGGCTTCTCGACCCCAAACTTCTCATTAATGACATTTTCTGCCATGAAAGGTCATCCCAAAAGTGACTAAACCCAGAGATGCAGGAGCTGCAGACAGCATTTTTCCTATGGCTCGTTCACTTCAAAGGAATCAAAATGCCAGATTTCTCAAGCCCGAAAATAAGTACCAATACACAATTCTGTTCAATAGAAAACAGGCAGCTGTACTCAGACATTACTGAGTACGTGTAGCTCTTCATATTCCATTACATAAGAATATTTTTCCTGTTAGCTGAAATTAGTGCTTATTCCCTCGCATCATCTATATTAAGAATTAAAAGGGTAAGGTTGACGTTGTGTCTAGTCTGAGCTGTACCTATGAGTAGCTTAGAGGCTTTGTGAACATTCAATGTCCCCTCTAAGACTCATTGTGTCTCTCTGAAAAATGGTGAAAAATGGAAGAAAGAGGAAAACAATCTCACAGAATTGACTCAAATTTAATATACCCAAGATTACTTCATGGATGTTTGAAACCACACATAGTACTGGACTCTATATACTATTTTTTCCTATAAATATATAACTACGATGATGTTTAACTTATACATTAGGTATAGTAAGAGATTAAGGATATATATATATAATGATATATTATAATAAAAATGACTTAAAACTTATGAATTATTTATTCCTGGAATTTTACTTCAGCATTTTCAGACTACAGTTGACTGCAAGTAACTAAAAGAGTAGAAAGCCAAACCACAGGTAAGGTTTTACTGCAAATGTGAGAATGCTTTGTAAACTATGAAAATCAAAAGCATGTTGCTGTTATTTCATAATCATAGTTTTATTATATGCCAGGAAGTCTCTGAAATGCATTACACAGGCCATCTTGCTTAATGCTTATAATAATATACAATGGTACATGTCCTGATTATCTCTATGTTACCGATGAGAAAGCCCAGGTCCAGAGGCTGTGGAAGACTGCATGATCTCTGTGGCCCTTGAGAGACATACTGGCAGTAGCTATTGGCAAGGAAATGGCACCAGATATTTTTACCAAGTAACATCAAGGAGCAGAAAGAAAAAAATATCAGCTGCACATGGTGGCTCATGCTTGTAATACCAGCCATGAGGAGGCAGAGGCAGGAGGATCCATGTGAGTTCAAGGCTACCCTGAATTACACAGTGAGTTATGACCCTCCTGAACTACACAGTGAGACTCTGTCTCAGAAAAGTAAAGACATTGTTAAAAAAAAAAAAAAAGAAGAAGAAAATGATGCACTGAAGTACATTAAAAAGAGACCAAGAGCACAGTCAGAAAGCCTGCAGTTCTCAACAGCTCCATATAAAGAGACTCATCATCTTTGGAATGATGGAAGGTCAGGCTGAAAAGCAAAGGGGAAACTAACATAGGGAAAAAACTTTAGAGAATCTTTAGTAACAGCCTCAGTAAACCTTCTAAGTCAAAGCATTGTCAAAGATAGAGAATGCTGAGACACAGGACATGGGCATTTGGTCAAAGGCACCCTATACTCTCAAACTCTTAGCCCTCCGGTACTTTGGAAGTTAGCACACACAGTTGGTGGACGACAGTAATGCTGTCCTCATTAAACACTATAGAAGCAGAAGAATCCCATAGGATAAGGATTTTCAGGATACTTGCCTTCCCCATATTCCAATAATCAGGGTTAAATTTCAGAAAGGTTTGACTGCAGAAATACCAACTCTGCAGGGAGGAAAAACATTCATTCACTAACAACAGTTCAGGGCATGGCTAGTAGAAATTCCTGATAATGGACCTTAGAGTCTGTATACCTTGGGGCTGACGAGGGGAGAAAACACTGCTGTTGGGAGCCATTTCCTACAGTGCGATGGCTGTCTATGCAGGAGAGAAAAGTGAGCCTGATTTCTGGATCAGAGCCCAACATTGTTTAACTTCCTCATTCCTTAACTTCCTATCCAGTCAAGGATACTTACTGCCTTTGCCAGATTAAACTAAGAACCTTTACACAGCTTTGTCAGATTAAATTAAGAATCTCTACACGCCTTTGCCAGATTAAACTAAGAACCTTTACACAGCTTCATGGCAGATTAAATTAAGACAATTGTCAGCACACGCTGCCCACCAGTTCTTTAAGATTAACCTTGAAATTAAACAAGCCAAGGATTCCACCCTTTTTCAGTGACCTTTTTTTTTTCTGTACATGTAAACAAAGCTGTCCGCACATAGGCGGTACTTTAAAAATGTATAAAAGGAGGCTGATAAATAAACGTGGCGCTCATTCGATATTTACTGATGAGCCCTTTCAAGTCCCGCTGTCCTGTTTTTATTTATTTCTCATCCTAACCCTTTGGCTCAGTTACCCTGTTGTTCTGCCTGGCTGGCCCAGGCACACTGACCATCTAGATCAACTCAAGTTTATTGATACAGAGGCACTCACCACCGCAGCAAGCCAGAAACACTGAAAATCAAACCATCTGGACCCCCAAATCATGACTTTGAAGATGAGCTGGTTTATGAATATCCTCTCTGTTGTCTCTTGGAGACATGTGCTGAGAAGGTGTGCATTTTGCACATTTCCCAGACTTTTTTCATGAGGATCACGCTCTTAGTCCCCACAATGGTTTGTCATGAGCCCTTTTTTTGAGTTCCTTTGCTTTCTTTTCCTACATCACCACTTCTAACATTTTCCTCATTAGCCAAGGAAAATGCTGACCCCCACATTCAACCTGAAGGATGTTGTGGGAACCTAAAGCAAGCCACAACTGTTGATATTTTATTACTAAGGGATAAGAGTATTCTTTAATTTAACATTTCAAAAATTAAAAAGGGAAATGCATTTAATGCATTAAGAATTTTGATAATTTTATTTTATTAGTTCCTGTGTTTTCTACATACTGTTTACATTTCTTGTGGGAAGTTGGTACCTATATATAACACATTTTAATTCCTTTATCCCCTTTCTCTTTCTTCCCTCTTCTATTTACTCATTTTTTGATTCCTTTGCTTTTTGTTTCACTTTTGCATGTGTTCTCAGTACAAGCTATTTACATTCTTTCTGTGGGATGGTAGTAAATATCTCAGCTTTTTGTGCAGAATTCAGTGCCTCTGTTGCTGTGTTAAGAAAGTAGATATTGGTCACAGGCCAGGTGTAACAGGTTAATACAGCTGCACTACAAACAGCTTTGTTAGGGGGGACACAGTTTACTAATCTCTGATACAATCAAAGTTAAAACCACAACAAAACTTTAAATAAGTGAAAATCTAGAGAAGTTCTTCTTTCTCTGATGATTAATTTGTACTTTTTAAAACATAATTTTTTTAAAAAAACTGATGCTATCATTTTTGGTGAACTCAATTCCCTAGAAGTTTTGTTAAATATCTGGGTGACTGTCCCACACAAATTATCGTGAAGTAAAATTTTACGTGATGAAGAATAGTGACAGATGCCACTGCTTGAATAAAAAGAAAGAAAATTGAACAGTTCTCCTTTATCCACAGATTTGCTTGCTATAGTTTCAGTTATAAGCTGTCCATTATGGTCCAAAACTATTAAATGAAAAATTAAGAAATAATTCAAATTTTAAATAATTTTAGAGTATATTGTTTGAGTCTTCTATCATTGACAATTACCATTGTTAATCTCTTACCACACCTAATTTACAAAATATATTCTTTATCTTAAGTATATATTTATGGGGGAAAACTACATATATAGGATGTAGTACTATATACAGTTTAGGGCATCAACTGTGGGTCCTGGAAGGGAGTCTGAGGATAAGGAGGTGCCACTGTCTGTACATTAAAATATGTATATGAATATTTGGGAAGAGAAATACCGAGAGAGAATGGTCTAGAAAGTAACGGGTTTTACCACATTGAGTTGCCAGTGTGTGCCTGGTTGTGTTTTCATTGCCACTAAAATAAGAAAAAGTAGATTCTAGATTCTATTAGCATCCTATCTTTATGTCTTGAATGCTGGCTTTTCTCACACATGAGAAATGGTCTTTAATATGGCAGTTAAAATTTTCAGAGGCATCCAGAGGAGAATGACTTTTTGCATAAATTCTAGTGGGATAGTCCTTGGCTCTTGCACCAAACAATTTTCCCTCTCTTGCCAGCCACTGTCTTCAATAACACATTGCTTCATTTTTGTCACTGTGCTCAGCATATCCTGAATGATTATGTATTTGTGAATGCTCTGTGTTACTGTTGGGAAAAGGCGAGCAGACTCTGAAGTGGACCAGAGATGGCTCCTGTAGACAGATGGTGATGGCCAGTGGACACGCCAGAGATAATCTGGCTGCATATACTTTTAATTCTTGGACCAGACCATCTCGTCTTTCTTGGAGAAAAATCTTAAATTGTGAAAGATGCTGGTGAAGTCAATGCAAATGTTTCCTTCCAGAGCAAAGCAGAGATTTCTGCTCCCGGCATTAAAAAAGAGCACTGCTCGACCCAGTATCACCCTTTGTAAGTCTAATTCTCTGTCAAATCATTTGCAAAGTATTACTGCCCCCTCATTAATTAATGACTCAAGTCAAATCTTTGATTAGTATTCATTTTGTATTTGTGTGAGTCATGATTTTATCCTTTTGAAAATTGTCCTTTAACTCTAGACAAAGATTCAATCAACTGAACTAGATAGGAAATTTTGTTTGTTCAATGTTATTCTAGACACATCATGTGACCTTGATAGATATTTTCTGGAAAAATGAACAAGTAAATTAACATATAAGATGAATGTAGATCATCAAACAATGTATGAAGAATAACATTTAGAAATCCTTTGAAGAACATGCAAGTTTTACACTGAGCAGTCCAAATGCATGTCTTAGTTATACTATGTTCCTTTCAACATATTCCCTTCTTTAATGACCCCAAAGGTCCCATGTTAGCTGGAAAAAGGTGGCAAAGAGTTAAAAGATCTAAAATGTCTTACGGGAGTCAGGGAAATGTGACTATATATGAGGAAAAGTTGAGTCCCAAATATGGTGTTATTAAGAAGGGACTTTTGATGGATTTGTCCTACTCAGGGCAATTTTTAAACTCAAAATTCCCTAACAAATTCACATGTCAAGTTAAGAGAAAATCTCAATATTTAGAAATGAGAAAAAGAAGAGGTCATGGTGATTTCTTGACATTAAAAATCTATTAGCAATCACTCTACTGTGGTGAAATTCTGGGCAGAAAGCATATTCAGTGGGAATATTCCCTTTCAAAAATTGAGTTGTCATAATATTGAGAGTTAAACAGGTATAAATAATAGCTTTCCACACTTTTCATTGCCAGACACCTCAGTAATTTATGGAGAAAAGACTTCCTAAACCACAACAAAGATGAGGGGTTTGTGAGGCTGTCCTCTGTCAGTTTAAATTGTTCTAGATTGACAGAGATACAGAATACAAAAGACATCATTGTGTTGTTAAAACAATTCTTCAACATTTAAAATTATTCTAGAAGAAAATAAATTACAAGATTTTTTTCAACCAGGCACTTGGCACATGTTTTAAATGATGGTGTCATTCAGAAAAATAATACTCTACACCTACATTTAGTTATCTTGACAAAATAGTCACAGGCATTTTTTTTCAGAGCCTGTGAGTCAGAAAAAAAAA
>PVIR01016885.1:0-35860 GCA_004026965.1 Petromus typicus
AATGCTCAAAAGCTTTGCATAGCTAGGTTCATACCCTACTGTCATTAAAATCACTGACCACAAGTAATTTTCTTTATTAATATAATAAATGAGACCATCTCAACCTGATCAGGGCCTGTGTGAGAGTCTAGAGGCTCAGCCTGATATTGCTGGCTTCGGCGATGCGGCCTCAGACCACAGGAGCCAAGGTATATGGACAGCAGCTAACATCCCGACACAGGGGAGAGCACTCTTCCCCAGGAGTGCTTTCCAGAAACAGATCTGCCCTCAGAGAGGCACGCCTCTAGAAAATCCCCGGAATCCTAACAGCGGCCCTGTGCGCTCTGGAACGTGGTGACTTCTACTTTTCCCCTGCATTGGTAACTCAAGAGTGTCAGGAGGGGATCTGAAAAGTAACAAAAACGCTGAGTGTGGGCGCGTCCTTGTCATCCCAGCACTTAGCACTCTGAGGCAGGAAGGTCACTGCGAGTTTTAGGCCACCCGAGGCTACACGGTGAGACCCAAAATGAGTGAATAAACAAGTAAATGAAGAATAACCAAGTAGGCTACTCCTTTCTTTTTAATGACCCTTTTCCCTGGGAAACACGTCTCAAAAGGAGAATTTGTGACTTCAGTGGATGCTTAATTTGTGGGCTCTGTGTTGTGGGTGTGGATTGAGGGTAGAGGGCAGGGAGGGAAAGCATATCGGCCGCTCTCTTAGCACTTCACTGTCCACAGTGTCCACTGTCCAGTGTCCACACTGTCCACTGTCCACCTCCAGCAGCTTCCCCTCATGGCCAGAGGGGCGACAGTGGCGTCTTCCTGACCTAGGGCAGTCAGGAGGGCCAGCGCTGGGGAGCCAGAGCCATCTCCTCCTTCACCAGTGTGAGGGCCCGGCGCCGGATCAGAAGCTCTGGCTCCTGTGTGCCCGCTTCTTACCTAAGCATGAAGGGCTTCAGGGTGGTTGTTCCAAGCAGGAAGAACATGAGGACTGACGAGGCCATCATCACAAACCCCAGCAGCATGGCTCTGTCCTCGCCAGCACTGGACGGCAGCTTCTTGCGCATGTGTCGTGGCTGTCCATCGCTGTAGTCTCTCTGCTTCCCAGGGATCGCAAGGGCTGCCCTGGGGGGAGAGCGTGGGAGACGAGTGCTTTCAGAAGTGGCGCGGGGTGTGTGTGGAGCTGTCTCCCTGGAATCCTGGCCTTCCGGGAGGCAGAGGAGGAGCAGCCACGGCCCAACCCAGCCTAGATAATTTAGCGAGACCTCGTCTCAAAAAAATGAAAGGCTGTGGACTTGGCTCAATGTGAAGGCCCTGGGTTCATTCCCCCGTAAACGTAGCAGCATTTGCCAACGTGGGGAGCAGCGGAACCATCTTGGTGGCTGCCAGGCGAAGTGATGAACGAACTCAATGCAACACATCGAGACCCAGCTGCAGAACCTCATGAAAAGTCCGTTTGAGCTAAAATGTTGCCTTCTCGAATATTTTTTAAAGATATTATAACAAGACTAAGGAAGTCTGCCTAGTGGAAATCTTTAGAAATCTGTTTAATCAAAACCCAGGAAAAATATCTATAATGAATAGCGTTCATTTCTTTTATGTAAATATGTATTGAAAACTGATCTTTCAGAGAGATTGTATTTCCTTTCCAAAAATACTGTCTATGTTGTCCCATGAACCCCGCCTGGGGTGGACGCATCCTGGCTTGGGAAGGTCGGTCTTGTTCTTGGGCACCCACCGATAGCGCTCCCTGTCCACCGCGAGTGCGCTGATCCGCAGCCCCGCTGCCCCGGCTGCCGGACCCCAGAGCCGGCTACGCCGCCCTCACCTGCTCCTGCCCTCTGTCCTCGTGCTCCGCACAGATGTCCCTGCCTCCCCTCTCCGCTCTCATCTGCCTGGAAGCCCTCACTAGAATTAGGTTTTCTCACCTTGGGTGTCTAGGGCAATGCCCAGGTCGAAGTGGTGGTGGTAGACGGTGCCCAGCCAGTTGGTGCATTTTGTTTGGCTTGCTAGTGAGATTATTACTGTGCTTTGAATCATGACATGGCTCTGGAAAATGCTGATTTCTGACCTTTCCTAAGAAACTCTAGAATCCACATTCCTATAGCTGAACCACAGGCCAAACCAGGCAGTCAGTGGCGACCCGTGTGGACAGTTTGTATTCTCGTTTGCCTCAGTCCCACTTGGCATGGCCAGTGTCCTTGGGGGTTCCACACACCCCCATTATTTCCATGTTCAAGACTTTATGCAGTCATGAGCTGAACAAGTGTATCTCTAACGGGAAAAACTCAGGCTCTATCAAGCTTACTAAATTGTGAAGCCAAGGAAAATCTCTCTCAAGAGAGCTGCTAGTTTTGCTGTTCTAAAGGCGTGTTTCATACTTTGTCCCACACCCTTACCGTTTCCTCTCCTTTTTCTCCTGCACATCCTCAGACTGAAGAAATTCAGCTGATTATCTGGTGACACTGGATGCCCAGGAGCAGCAGCATCCGTGGCTGATGTTTCTCCCCCTCCCTCCCCACTCTTTTGTGGCAGGGTCTCGCTACATAGTTCAGCCTGGCTTTGAACTCACTATGTAACAAGCTAGCCTAAAACTTGAGACAATCCTCCTGCCTCAGCCTCCTCAGTGCTGGGATTATTGGGTGTGCACCATGCCCAGCTCTATAGTGTTTTAAAATCATGAAATCTCACAGTGGCTTGGTGTTATATTTTTTTCAATTAACAATTTTTCATATCATTAACAATTCTTTGTCGTCTGTCAGCTACAAAATGTCCCACTCATTAGAGATGCCATGCCTTCTCCGTGTTCTTATTATTGAATATTATTAGGTTATTTCCAGTTTTCTCAGGCCATCAACAGACCTGGAATTAACTTTGTTATTCACAAGTCCCTTTCATCCAAGGACCTCAGAACATTTAAAACCATCTTATTTGCTGTCTGGGTCCATGAAACAAAAGAAAGGCCTTTTTGGGGGAAGCCAGTGGTTCATCTCTGCTTCTGACAGTGTCAGTATCCCACATCCCTTGTAGAATTCACCCAAGAGAAGGCTGACTTTACCACCAGACCTGGCAGAAAGCGACAGGAGCCCTGTGGCTCAGCCTGCTGCGGACTCAGGAGAGGGGACGCCCTCCCTGGGGGGAGCCCTGCAGGCCGGCAGCCTCGGGTCCAGCGCGGAGCTTGTGGGAGCGCTCCTCACCTCCTCACCCGCGAGCTACGCCGCGGCTCCTCCAGCCTCGAGCCCATCTGCCGCTTAGCTCACGTCTGCGCCACTCCTCGGCGTGGGACACATTAAGTTGTTATTTCTCTGTAATTTGTTTTTGTTGCTGAGGAGATTTGGGCAATTATTTTTACCCTTCTATTTTTTAATTACAAAATTATTTAACAACTTCTTTGGCAACAGTGTGGTTCATCAAGTTCAGCAAGAGGAAAGGGTGACATTCCACGTGGTGCCTTTCAGAACTGCGAGTGAGATTCAGCGTCGCTCTGGGCACAGCTGCCCTGTGTGTGGTTTATTACAATGCGAGCGGTGCGCTTTGATCTCTGGCACGCGGTGATTCACCGTAGTAATTGTTCACAAAAGCGTCGGCTCCTTTCTCGGAGCCGCTTTCTCCCCCACCACCTCCTGCTGTGAGGTCTCCTTGCGTCCTGAGCCCCGAGCCCCTAGGCACCCTGCACCTCGCGCCCCTCCTGTGTCTCCGCCTTGGCATCCTCAGCGTTTCCACTTCCTCCTTCCCACCTCCACCCGGGTCACTAACGCACGCGGTTTGCACAACCTGAGCGAACGCGGCTGCGAAACACGCCCGGGGCCAAGAGCGCCCAGTGCGTCCTCCGGCCAGGCTGCTGCGCTCGCTCTCCCGGTGCTGTCTTCCCGGCCTCACCGCCTCCGAGGCCCAACACTCGGCTCCCTTGTTTCCCTGGGGGCTAAGCTGTCCTGAAGACAATCTCACCCCCTTTCCGGGTTAGTGACAACAGCTGGATGTGCTCTGAGCGCAATGATCTAGTTGACAGCAGAAAGTGACTAGCCCAGGGCGTTACCTTGGTGGAGGTGCGCGGCTGGGATTTGAACGCAGGGCTGTGACCAATCATTCTCTAAAGGAACCAAATGCTAGTGTGATTTCAATCCACGGAGAGACACAAACCGAGCGCCCGCTATGAGCTCGACCACCGTGAGAGCCAGGACCCACAACCCATCACCTGGACGACGGATTCAGTAAGAAAGCACGAAGCGCAGTCAGTGCCGCTGGGGAAGCCTCCGGGGCACACCGGGAGGTAGGCAGTGGGGACCCTCGGGGCAAGAAGATGAACTCACCCTACCCCCATTACAGCCCACCCACTTCTCCCCTCTAGTCCAGCATGAGCCTCCCACAGACCAAAGGGTCGGTGTGACTTACCGGCCCTGCTGCCTGCGGCCGCCCTGCAGTGTGATTTGCACCGGGATGCTGAAGGGCTGCATGAGACCGAGGCTGGGCAGAGGGGCTCCTCTCAGCCGAGTCACGGCCCAGTGGGCACCGGAGAGGAAAGTTTAAGTATCTCCGAGCGTGGGGTCCCAGAGGGAGCCCCAGCCCTGGCCACTGTGGCGCCTACCAGAAACACTGGCGCCTCCAGAGCTGCCGGCTTCTTAGAACTTTGCTGGGGCAGGAACTCGGCAGCCTGGCCCGCGAGGCTCTGGAGGCGGGTGCTGGCCGGGTGGCTCAGCCCGTGGCGAATGCTCAGGAGCTGTGTGGCTCCTGGAACTGAAGCTCTGCGCTGCGGTTGTCTCCTGCCTGGGGTCACCTTCTCACCTGTTTCCGCTTCAGCAAGCAGGTGCATCGTCATAGAGACCTGAACAGGTGTGGAAAGTTCCAGGACCCGAGGGACCCGCTATAATTGGGGAGGGACCCACTCCGTACAAGATATTAGAAGAAGAGGAAATGTTTTGCGCGGACCACATTTCCTTTTTCACATATTGGTGCAGCACAATCATAAAGAATAGCCTTTTTTGCCGAATTGCACATTCGAATTATGAAAATTAACTTTTATATGTGATTTCTCTAATGTTCACGGCTGAAGGGGTGATAAATAACTGAGCATTAAAACTACCTCAACGTATTTTTTAAATGTATCAAAAGGGCAGTTGGAGATCTTTACTGCTCAACTATTGACTGCTAAATTCTACATTAATTAGCATGATCCAATATTGTAGTTTATGAGGTGTTTGATAGGATGGCAGTAAACTTTTTGTTGTATTTTTAAAATCAAGACCAAATTATCTATTTTCCAAAACACTGATGCATGATATGTACACATAATTTCACATACTACTGTGTAGCTGTATAAACTAATACTTGTAGCCGTTTAAAAATCATTTAATGAAAAAACATATTTGCACATTCCTGATTCATGTTATTATCCTGTTGGTTATGGACTCAATTCTGTGCAAAATGTTTGTTTTTAGTGAACTGATGCCATTTAGAATAAAAGCTGAGGACGCCTAGTATTTTTCCCTTTCACTCTCTACTTCCACCTTGGCCTTCTAAATACACAATAATGTTTCCCCATTGGAGTTAGCTGTGCTAATAAATCACTTCTGCAGTGCAGCACTTAGCTCTCTTTGAAGCAGTGAGTAATTTGCTGCTACTCTTATGTGTTTGATTCACCCTCAAACCTGTGGTAATTTTTGCAGCGGGAGACTGTTGGGGGGATCGGGGTCAGGTGCAGACTCACTGTGACCCCAGGCTGGTCTCGGATTCTGGCAGCCCCCGTGCATCTCCTCGTGTGCACCACCGGAGCCTGAGACCCTCCCAGCCTCCCAGGACGCGTTCTAGTCCCCCTCAAGAGAAAATGTTCGCACCTAACCTGTAACACGTCACCTGTAAACTAAACGAAGAGAGACAGTGGGTCTCTCTCTCCGATCACTGTTAGTCCTACTTCACCCGTTTGGCTAGGTCTGTTTGGTTGCCAGTTAGTGTGGGCCTGCCTGAGACCTGGCGCAGCTGTCGCCATAGCCATCTGAGGCTGCTCTCGGACCTCGCTGCGGTTTGGTTCTCTCTTCCTTTTTCAACAGAACCGAGATGGTAAATGAGAAAAGTAATGACAAGTAACGTCACTTATCCCCTTTGATATCGCCGAAGCCTGTGGTAGCTGGCTGACCTTTCTGTCCACTAATAGCTGACCCTGTGCTCCCCTCATCACAAATACTCCATCCCGAGCCCCCAGCTCACCTTCCACAAGCACCCAGAGTCAGCAGGTGTGAGCTGCCATCCCACCACATCCACCTGACAAGTCTGGCAAGGCCAAGCCAGGGGTAGTGTGGGGATGACAGATGCAGGGACTGGGCGTCAGGGTATCTGGGTCCCAAGACCTGGCCTGAGCTCCTGGCTCATTCCTTCCTGAGTTAGTCACTTCCTAGAGATCCCTTCCCACTCCATAAAATAATAACCACCAGGTGTGAGGGGGCACACCTGTACTCCCAGCACTCAGGAGGCTGAGGCAGGAGGGTTGCTTTGAGTTTGAGGCCAGCCTGGGCTACAGAGCAAAACAACAACAACAATAAAACAATAACTAGGAATCACTTGTCATGCTACTGACACAGGAGAGCAAGGCCTGGCTCCCCACTGAAAACAAGAGTTGGTGTTCTCTAAAATCAAAGAATGAATTTTAGGAATAAAGCACGGAGGTTTGTGTAGGAAAACTTTATTGAGAGAGAAAGCTTCCACCTAGGAGAGACAGAGGGGAACCCGGAAAGGTGGGTAACCCAGAGTCTCCTTTTCCAGGGGGAATTTATGGGCCAAAATCACGAGATGAGGTGGGCTCCAAGTAGGAGTTTCCAATAAGATTCAAGGAGGTGGCTAAATTAGCAGTTAACCAATGAGTAAAGTGGGGGCTTCCAATAAGATTTAAAAGAAATGGGCAACCCAATGGAATTATAACAAGTACCGTTGTTTAAGCAATCTTGATCAAGCGGGATTCAATGAGAAATCAAGTTGTATAGGGTCTTTTTGATCCCAGGTGGGCCAAATTATTGGTCCTTTATCCCAGGGAATTTACAACTACTGCATTCCGGGGGAGGGGGTGGATCTAGACCTTGACTCCCCATCCACTTAGTTATTCAGGACAATGAGCCTTATCAGCCACTGTTATCCGGGAGTTCTGCTGATGGCCTTGACCTTTGGTAACAGTGCCCCTTCTTGTGAGTTTTCCAAGGGTTTGTCCTGTCTGTCTGCCTGTCATATGTCTAACTAGCTTTTCTACCTATAATACTGCTGTGTATGTCCTCTCCTTCTTAGCTCAGAGATGGGCACTGGGTTCAAATGCTCTCTTTGTAACTTTAAGTAGCCATTAGAAATCCCCTGCCTTGGTTGTCCTCACTAAAAAGGGCATAAAAGAAAACCCAATGTGGGCTACATGAGTAGGTTAGGCTCAGTGTCCACAAACTGTTACGAAATCTGTATTTGAAAGAAGCCAAATGCTGGCGTTATGGATTCCTGGTTCTAGGAGCCAGGCATTTCTTTCCCATGTAATATATTATTTACTCTAGGGAGAAAAAGAACTTTCTCTTCTTTTCACCACTTCATCATTCTTTTCCTGTTCTCCCAGGTATATACTACTATTAAAACTGATATTCTCCAGACTCACAAAAACTGTATATGTTTCCACATTCAGAGAACAGTTCATTTGCAATAACCTAAAAAGCATACAACAGCTTATGTTCTTTGTATCTCTGTGTTGTAGGGGAATAAATACATCCTTGTCGAGAGCTGCGGTCGACTTTCTCAATTTAGGACCTACCTGGACTCTTGAATGTCTGCCCTGCCCTGCGGGATCTTCTACTACAAGGATTACTGCACTAGGATTATTGGCCTTAAAAGTACTGGGACTTACTAGGATTTAAGGATGTCTGCCTCACCTTATGTAATCTTAAACTACAAGGATTATTGTGGATAACTGCCCTGTCTTTCACATGCTAGGATTATGTATGTGAAGACTTGGTACCAAATAAAAGGTGCAGCAGGGGCCGGGGATTTAGCTCAGTAATTGCAGCACCTGTCTTACAAGCACTAGGACCCGGGTTCGATTCCCTGGTAACTACATACCATACTGGGCGTGGAGACTCATGCCCAGCAGCAACCAGTACCACATACCACAGTGCCAGGCATGGTGGCTCATGCCTGGAATCCCATCACTTGGGAGGCAGAGGCAGGAGGATTGCTGTGATGTGAGTTTGAGGCTGAGCTCAGGGCCAACCTGAACTACAAAGCGAGACCCTATCTCAAAAAACATAAATAAATAAAGGTGCAGCAAGCTTGGGAGATTGGGCCCTACTGCTGCTTCGATATTTGGCCTTTTGCTGCCACTGCTCAGAGTCACAACAGTCGAGCTCAGGCTCAGCATTTTCCTCAAGACTCTGACTTTGTTCTTTGTTGGTTGTTAATCCTTTTGCTGTAGGACTCAGGGTGGACTGGAGTTTGCCATGAGGATTCTGGCTAAGTCCTCTTCTCCTGTCTCCCACACACTCCTAAGTGGAAAAACATCTGGGATAGGGTATTTTTGCTAATATAAATAACAATTTAAACTGTCAAAAGTAAAGTCATACTTGATCATATATTCACTTTGTAGGAAAACAAGGAAGTATGGTAGGTGCTACATCCTGCCTGAACCTTTCAGAGGACTTGCTTTCCTTTGCCCTGAGCAGTGTCTCCTGCCATCTTTGCTAATTAAATGGCCACTTGACCTTTTGAACTAGACTCATGTCTGAGAAGTGAAGCCAGCATCACTTCTCTGCAAGTACTTTTCCTTCTCTAGATAATAATACTTCTACTGCCTAACATTTAAAAAACACCAGCAAAGCACCAAGGCAATACACATCCATTAACTTATTCAGGGATTTTGTTTGTTTTTTTGAGATGGTTTGATCATATAGCCTAGGTTGGCTTTGAATTCACAGTGATCCCCTTGACTCAGCTTTCTAGAGCTAGAATTACAGCATGGGCTTAGCCTCTATCATGGGGTGTTTTGAACAGTAGAGAGCTCAACCAACTCACACAATTTCACAAAAACAAAATTGGGCCTATCCTAGCATACAGACCACGCAATAGATAAGTGAAGAAACTAATAAAATGATAGCTGAAATTGTTGAATAGTTTAACAGCCCTCAGAAGATGGGTTTGTTTAAAATTCACTGTGACCAAATCTTCACCAGATGGCACTGAGTACAGATATAACGTAAGTCAAAGTAACTGTTCACTACATAAATGGTGCTCAAATTCAAATGGGACTTTCTATTTAAAGAAAGATCTCCAGGCCCTGTCTCTACTGATTTTAATAATATAATTTGGACATAGAAACACCCTTCACACAGGTGGTCCTATGTTCACACTTCAGGAAACGCTGTGATATATTATGCATCAGTAAATCTTGGAGACCACACCTTGGGAACAGAGACACAGCTCTGGTCCCAAACATGGCTGCCTTCTTGGAGCTCAATTTATTCCTCAAGGCATTATGGGAGTTGGAACCTTCACACATGCCTTCAAGAGCTACCTTTAAGACTCGGTAGTACATGAAACCAGCAAGGAATCGCTCTCTGTCTTCTCTCCTGGAGGTACGGTGATGGCAGAGCTCCCTCTCAGCTGCAATGGCAGTTCTCACCCAGAAAGGAAAGCAGAGATCTTGACAACGCCACCTCTGCTCGTGTGTGTCATGTGCCCGGGGCTCAGCTCCCTGGGGATGTCTTATCCTGGTCACATAACCCAGGAGACGTGGATCATAGAATTATTGTCTTTTCAGTCAGTGCGTCTAGAATTTGATCAACCATGAAACCCTCTTCCCATGCAAAAACAATTGTCACCACACAGAGCAAATATTCCTCAAAACATGTTCAGGATGTTAAATTTTGTCAAATGTCTCTTTTTGCAGCTATTGAGATGATTGCGTAGTTTCCATTCTTTCTTCTAGGTAAAATATCGTATTAATAAATTTGTGTATTGGAAACCATCTTTGCATCCCAGAGATAAATCCCAGTGAGTCACGGTGTACAATAACCTTAATGCACTGTTAAATTCCATTTGTTAGTATTTTGTTAAAGCTTTTGGCATGTATGTTCATTAAAAATTGATTTGATTTAATTTGATCTGATTTGATTTGACTTCATTTTAGTTTTGCTTCAGTTTAGTTTTTAGTCCTGGGAAGTAAACTCACTGCCTCCACACTGAGCTGCAGCCCCGGCCCATTTTTATTTTGAGGCAAGTTCTCACAAAGTAGCTGAGAATACCTGGCTGAGGATATGACCTACAGTTTTTATTTGTTTTGTTTTTTCTTTCTTTCTTGTAGTGGATGATGTAGACCTCATGAAATGAATTTGGGAGCATTCTTGGTTTGATTTTTTGCAGGGTCGGTGTTGGCCTGGGCACTCAGCTCAGTGGTGCTGTGCTTGCCTGGCTAGCAGAAGGCCCCGATTTTAACTCCCAGTACTGTGAGGGAAAGAAAGAAGAGTGGGTGTTCATTTTTTAAGTATAATTTAACAAAATTGCCATCTGGTTCTTGGCCTTTCTTTGTTGACTTTTTAATTTTTTTTTGGCCACAGGGTCTCACTGTGTAGTTCAGGCTGGCCCTCAACTCATATGTAGCCCAGGCCAGCCTCAAACTCACAGCAATCCTCCTGCCTCTCAAGTGCTGTGCATTGTGGTATGGGGTTACTGGGGATCGAATTTGGAACCTTGAGCTTGCCAGACAGATGCCAGAATGACTGAACTAAATCCCCGGCCATCTGTGTTGACTTTTCAGGTTACTGGTTCAATCTACTTCTTCACTACTGGTCTATTCAGATTTTCTATTTCTGCATGATTCAGTCTCAGTAAAGTGTGTATTTCTAGGAATTTACTCCAATTTCTTGGCTACCCAATTTGTTGCCATATATTTGGTCATAACAATCTTTTATAATTCTATTTCTTGGCATCAATTGTAAAGTCTCCTCTTCACTTCTCATTTCATCTGAGGCTTATCTTTTTTTCTCTAGCTGAGGGTTTGTCTATTTTAATTTTGAAAAAAAAAAAAAAAAAGACCAATTCGGTTGGAAATGTAATTCAGTGGCAGAGCACTTGTCTAATAAATGTAAGGCTCTGGGTTTTATCTCTACCACTGCAAATAAATAAATTCCGTGATTTTTAGAATTGTTTTTCCATTTTCTACTCATTTATTTATTCTTTAATTTTCTTTATTTCTTTTTGTTTGTGTGAAATTTCAGTAAACTAGATATAGATGGAATGTATCTCAACATACTAAAGGCCACATAGGAAAAGCCCACACCGATCATACAAGGAAGTGAAAAAAATGAAAGTTTTTCATCTGTCAGGAACAAATCAGGGATGCCCAGCAATGCTCATGTCTCTTCATCACAGTGCCAGATACCCATGGCAGAGCAAGTAGAGAAGTGAAACAAATCACATCAAAATAGGAACAGACGAAGTTAGCTTGTCTCTGTGTGCAGCTGACATGGTCTTAGAACTAGGAAACTCTAAAGGCTCCTCCTAAAAATTGTAACTTATAAATTCATTACAGTTACTAGAAGCAAACACCAGCTTACAAGAATCAATTGATTTCTATGTACTAAAAGTCAAACTATCTTTTAAAAACTTTAGAGTTATAGTATCTAAAATAGCATCAAACATACAATATGTAAAAATACACTTGTGAATGACGTATACACTGAAAACTTTAAAAAACAATGAAAGAAATTAAAGACATAAAAAAGTCCCACAACCATGGATTAGAAGATATCATAGTATTATAACATCCTTATTGACCAAATCAATACAGTCACTATCAAAATTCCAATAGTATTTTTATTGAAATAGAAAAATGATGTAAGCATATAAGAGCTTACAAAAGATCCTGAACAGTTAAAGCAATCTTGAATAAGAAGGAAAAGGGTATAGACATCACATTTTTTGATTTCAAGATACACTATTGTCTTAGTTAATTTTTTCATTGCTGAGACAAAATAGTCAACACCTAAAGTTAAAGGAGGAAAGATTTATTTCAGTGTATGGTTTGTACAACCATAATTGCCTGTTACAAGGCTGGATGGCATAACAGGGGGCATCAAGAGGGAAAATAATCCAGGGCAAGCAGGCAGAAGACAGTGAGGCAGCAAGGAGCAGCAGCAGCAGTAGCAAGAGGTTTTCCCCTCCCCCATTATATCCCAGTCAGACTGTAAGCCTATTGATTGGCTCCACCCATACCCAGATGGAGCTTCCATTACAGACTCTTGTGGCTAATAATAATAATCTCATTTTTAAATGTGCAAAAGAATTGAATAAACATTTATTCGGGGAATACATACAATGACCAACAAATATATACAATTAATTAATTGTCAGAAAGATATAACTCAAAATCTTAATAAGAGATCATTTCGCACCTATTAGGATGACCATTGTCTTAGTTCATTTTCATTGCTATAGGCTGGTATGTCATCATGAAAGGAAGTTCATTTTGTCTCACAGTTCTGGAGATAAGGAAGTTTAAGGTCAAGCAGCTCTGACTGATGAAGGCCTCATGCTGGAGCAGAATGTGGCAGATGGCATCACACAGTGGGACTTTGGGTGAGAGTGGCAAGTGGGCATGTGCTGAAAAGGCCCTAACACCCAGGGTAACCTTGTTTCATAACAGCCCATATTAGTGGAAGCCAATCTAGTTCCATGAGAGTCTGAACAACTAATCCAGTCTTGACAGCCCTCAGTCAGTCTCTGGAGAATGACATCAACCCATCATGAGGGCAGTACTCTCCCTCATCCCCACTCATCTCCCCAGAACCCATCTCCTGACACTGCTGAATTGAGGAATTAAGTCTTCAGGGACAAACCAGATTTACACCAGCAGTGGCTGCTATCAAAACCAAAAGCAAAAACACACAAAAGATAACAGGGATTTCTCAAAGATGTGGAGAATCTGGAATCCTTATACACTGTCACTGGGGAAGTAAGTAGATTTAGTCACTATAGGAAACAGTATAATAATTTATTACAATGGGAGTTGTCACCTGATCCAGAAATCTTCTTCAACCTAAATGTTTATCAATAGATAAACAGATAAAGACAATGTGGTCCTGGATTTAATCCCTAGAAGTTCCCATCAACAAAAAGAAAGGTAGAAAGTAAAAATAAAATGGAAGAAAAGTAAAAGGAAATGTGGTACATACAGGCATTGGGATATTATTCACTTTTTTTTTTAATTATCTTTATTGGTACATTAAATATACACATCATGACTGCACTCCATAATGGGGATTTGTACCAGTATAAGACACAACTTAATTCTCATTTTTTTCCCATAGCCCCACCCACCCTACCACCCCCCCATATATATAAAATTTGTTTCCTTACTTTTTTGTTACAATTTCAACATTGTCCCCTTTCACCTTATTTTACATTGAGCATTTTCTATTTCACAATATATAACATACAATGCTAGGACTCATTTACATCTTCATTTTCTCATACCAGAGAAAAGATGCGATATGTATCTATCTGTGGCCTATTTATTTCACTTATGAGGATATCCTCAAGATATGTCCATTTAAGTAGAAATGATTCAAACTTATCATTTTTTATGGCAGGGGATATTATTCACTTTTTACAAAAGATATTTGGTAGTTTGCAATAACATGGCTAAACTGGAGGACTTTATGCTGAGATAAGTCAATCACAGTGGAACAAATACCATAAGATTCCACTTACAAATTCATAGAAACATAAGAGAATGTTTTTTTTCTCAGGGCTGGAAGGAGAAAATAGGGAGGAATATAGTTCAATGAGTATAAAGTTTCACTGATATAAAATGAATATCTTCTAGAGATCCACTGTAAAACACTGTATCTATATTTAACAATGCTGTATTGCACACTTACAAGTTTGTAAAGAGGAAGATCTCAAATGAATTGTCGTATCCACATTTTCACAGGCACACTCACATGCTTTAGAAAACACTGGCACAATAATGTAGATCTAAAATGCCCCCCAAAGTGTCACGAGTCCAGAGGTGGGGCTTTTGGATGGTGAGTAATATTCACCATATAGGCACAATACTTCTCAGTAGATTAATCCATTCATGAGTTCATAGCCAGTTAGGTTTTAGGAGGGGAGGTTGGTTGGAGGCGCTAAGTCACTTAGTATGCCTTAGGTGGGTCCTTCTCTCCCTCTCTGTTTCTCTCTCTATCTATGTGTCCTTCTGTCTCTCTGTCCTTCTCTGCCTCTCTTTCTTTTTCCCTGATGCCAAAGATTGAGCATATTTCCTCTATCAAACCTTCTCTTTTAGCCTTGGAGCCAGCCAATCATGGACTGAACCCTTTGAAACCATTAGCCAAAAACAAACCTTTTATCCTTTGAATTGTGTATCTCAGGCACTTTGGGCCAGCGACAGAAAAGCTGACAAATACAACTGGTGTATATTACATATAAATTTGGAAAAAGAGTAGATTTTAACTGTCTTCACACACACACATTTGGGAAACACATCAATTAGTTAAAATTCAAAGTTTGTTATGTGTCCCAGAAACTTCTCAGGTTTGGTTTCCAATATTATCATACCTTTTCTTTCTTATATTTCGTTTTATGCTGTTCCCTCTTTTTCCTCTTTTCCTTTTGCTGATAAACGTCATTTGTCCTCAAGACTTTAGAGTGATCTGAAATATCTAAGCCCTTGCCTTGCACTGCCTTCGAGACAGTGAGACTCCTCCTCAAAGACAGGACACTGTCTTACTCCTGTCTTCAGCTCTGAGTACAAAGCCTGGAATGCAATATATGACTTCAAAATGACTGTTAAAATTTCACCTCAGAGATGGCATTACATCAAATCGTCAGATGAACCACATCTTTGATATTAAACCTGACAACACAGTCAAGCAAGGATGGGCAGAATAATGTCACTCATGAGTTGAAAGTGAATAGAATGGGCCTCACTTAACCCTTGTGTAGTGTGTCATCAAGTCCACATACGGCCAAGACAAAGTCCTCCCAGCACAAACACTCCCGTGATTAATGAGGCTGTCTCACAAGAGCTCGTGACTAATGCAGGGTGGATGAAGGCAATAAGACATTCAAGAGCGGAGAACGTCAGTACTCTGAATCTAGAGGTAGCCAGAGTGATGCAGGGTGCATAGCTCTTTGGATTTTTATCCCAGGAAATATGAATTTGTGGAAAGGAGGATGGCCCAGATGAACCGAAGCTATAACATGAAGATGATGGTACGAGCTCCTTTGAAGTCAACTAGCCAAACTGTCAAAGGCCTTTTGGATAAATGTCTGTTAAAACAATATGTTTTCTTATTGCATCACTAAACTTGGCTGTTATGTCTGCACATTAGACACACATTTCGTATATCCCCACACATTAGACACAAATGCACACATTTCGTATATCCCCACCCAGGTAATTATGGAAGAACTATAGCTCTGTGTCAAACCTCAAAGACCCAAAGACCAAATTAACAGAATTCTTTCTAGTAAAATCTCAATCTACTAGGGGAGGAGAAGAGAGTTAAGAAACAATGAGTCCTAGCATTATATGTTATATATTGTGAAGTAGAAAATGCTCAATGTAAATAGGGTGAAGGGGGAAAATGTTGAGATTGTAACAAAAAAGTAAGGAAACAAATTTTATGTATATGGGGGGATGGTAGGGTGGGTACCAATAAAGATAATTAAAAAAAAAAAAAAAGAAACAAGGACTCAAAGAAAATAAACTCAAATACATTCATGGGCTGAAGAAAGACAATGGCGACAATATAGAAAGAAATGGAAAGACACAGGTGACAATGCGGGGACGAGCTCGGAAGAGGCAAGGCCAGGGCTGGGCACACAGGCCATGCGGCAGGAGCTGCGGCTGATCTTCAGGGACCGGAGGAGAGGCGCATCGCTGAGGCTGAGCGCGTTTGCGCAGGAGAGATCACCAGGGCGCCAGCACCTCGCCGCGCAGCGGTCCTCGGCCGGACTGGAGCACTTGGTCCGGACGAAGGAAGGGACCCAGCCAGATTCACTGTGAGCTGAAACCCAGGCCACCCAGACATTCCCAGCACGCACTCTCAGGGTCCCCACGCCCCAGATCTAATCTGGCAGCAAAGGACCCGGATCATGGAGGGACTCAGAGACCCCAAGAGCCGCGTGAACGTTGGATGTTCAGATCTGGAAGAAGGAAATGGACGATGGCTGGTCTGTCGGATAGATGAGGAAAAGGGGGGCAATGGCTACTGCTGGACACCCTGAGGCCAGCCCAGGACGTGAAGCGAGGTGGGGCGGGGTGCCTGCGGAGGGCGTCAGCTCTGGGGGCTCTCTGCCTTAATTCAGGGCACAGCATCCACCCGAGCCGCCACCCAGGCCGAAGGCTGTCATCCGCGTCTCCTTCGCCACGGCCTCCGCCCGCACCACTGAGTCAGCACAGCCGCGTTCCTGCTCGGCCTCCTCCTCACCGCCGCAGCCTCTCCTCTCCCGGCACAGTGGAGCAGGCCAGGGGTGAAGAGTCGGCGGCCTGGGGTTCAATGCTGCTTCCTAAGTGTGGGCTTCCCTCTTCCACCGGGCTCAGGGCTTTCACCTGTAAAATGAGACGATCAGGAACTCGGCGGGGTTATGAGAGGGCCTTGCGGAGGAACTTCGTGAAGTCAAGAACACTGTAAGTAGAGGCCTCTGGAATCAGGATAAACGAATTTCCCTGGATCTCAGTATAGGATTACATTAAAAGAAAGAAAGGAGAAAGAAAAGAGAAAGAAGAGAGAGAGAGCAAATCCAAGCATCTGTCAGTCACTCCGGTGTTACCTCAGCTTCTATCCTCCCGCAGCACCATTCCTCCTCCCCCTCCTCCCCCTCCTCCTCCATCTCTTCCTGCTCCTCCCCCTCCTCCTCCCCCTCCTCCTCCCCCTCTTCCTCCTCCTTCCTCCTCCTCCTCCTCCTCCTCCTGCTCCTCCTCCTCCTCCGTCTCCAGGGACCAAGCACGTGACTCAGGCCTGGCCAGTCAGCAGCACCTTCCTTGGTCACGTGTGTGACTCAAGGACAGGCATGGGCCTGGTTCCTAGGCAAGAAGCCATGAAGGACCCATTTCTGGGATTCTTGGAAAAGACACTCTTCTGCCACTGGACCTGACACTGATGTTGAAGCCCTGAACGCCTGGCTTCTGCCCAGGAAGTGAGGAACGGAACCGGAAGAGCTGGGCGCAGAGTCAAAGGCTGAACAGAAATCAGATTTTGGTCATGTTGCTTGAGCCTAAATCAAACTGCACCCACTACTTGATAATATTTAGTTACAAGGGCCAAAAATTCCTGCTTTTCCTAAACCTTTGTGTTTTCTGTTACTTTTGACAAGTGAACTCTACAGTAATCACTTGAACAGAAGCAGAGTTGGCAGAATAAGGAAGGAACCACGATACATAATATACGAGATGTCCCCTACAACTTCTTATCACACCTCTCTTCTCCACAGTCTCAGATAGCACCAGTGGGGACTCTGGTCTCTCTGCTCTCTCTTGTGCACTGATTCTAACAAAAATATTTTAGCTTTCTCCATCGGATCCCCCAGGTATCCAGATACCCCGGTTACCCACAGTACTGAGGATCAGATCCAGGGCCTTAAGCATGCTGGACAAGTGTTTTACCTCTGAGCCGCACCCCAGCCCTGCGTGACTCACTTTGAACCCTCCACTTCTCCCAGACTTTCTGCTAATCTGTTGCACTAATCAGCGTGACCAGGTGTCTGGACTTAGCACTGCAAACACTGGATCTTCCTTAGTACAGTGAATCGGTAAAAGGCTAGGAGCGTGAGGATTTTGATATTTTCAACCCTGTCACATGCTGCTTTAGTACATTTTCATTGAAACTAAGTTACGTGAGCACCAGAGAAGTTTACGGCAGAGCAGCCGGCTACTGTTATTCATTCCCTAGCATGTGGCATACAGACACTGTACACTGGCCCTGCACCAGGCCTTCGGACACAAGAGCCACACTTGGCAGGAGCTGGCCATCAAATAAATCAGATCAATAAATGTTAGTAAATGTCCACTCCCTTTAGGGTGTCAACCAGGGCTCCGTTTGGAAAATAGGATTTTATTGTTATTACCTTTGTTGTCAATGGCACAATTTATAAATCTGAAAAGTTTTTATCAGACAGAAATAATTTCATAAAGTATTTTTAAAGTTGAAGCTACAGCCAATAAATGCCAGGAGGTCCTAGATTAGGGGGAGGACGGAAGGAAGCGCCCAGAACTGGTGACACCTGGACAGCTCCAGGGAGGAAGGAATGAAAAGAAGGCAGTTACTGTGCAGACCATTGGCAAGACTGCAGTAATTATAACTTGTGTCTGGTCACCCCATTTCCTTCTGATTTTTGTTTGTTTGTTTGTTTTGTTTTGGTTTTGAGACAGGATCTCACTTTGTAGTTCAGGCTGGTCCTGAGCTCAGCCTCCAACTCACATCACAGCAATCCTCCTGCCTCTGCCTCCCGAGTGCTGGGATTACAGGCCTGAGCCACCACGCCTGGCACTGTGGTGTGTGGTACTGGTTGCTTCTTCCATGCCCAGTATTGTATGTGGTGACCGGGGATCAAACCCAGGTCCTTGTGCTTCCAAGACAGACACCGGAATGACTGAGCTGAATCCCTGGCCCTTCCTTCTGATTCTTTTAGAGGAACTCCTTCCTACTCCATGCATCCTGAGACCTCTAAAGAGTAGGATGCTACCTACCATCCCTACCAGGTGGGTGATATTGGACCCAGGCTGTTCACTCCACACGTGCCACTCTCACAGCCACAATGACTACTTCAAGGATAAATGTTGGACCCAACCAAAGCAAATGAAAAATGTCTCCAAGGTTAATGCAGGGGTAGGGCTTTGCTCGAGATTGGTAAACTAGAGAATCTGGTTCAGGTTGTTGTTACCCATTAGCCTATCACATAAAGGGAATTTTCCCTCTAGAATAGACGCAGACAGGCAAAAAGATGGAGAAAAATTGCCCTGATGACAGTGTGTGAACCTCTAGATGCAGCTATGCCTGAAGCTGATCAACCCCAATGCACTGCCGTGTTCTAGGAATGTCTTAGTTATGTTCTCATCACTGAGGCACAAGAGCTGACACCCACAAATCTGAAGGTTTATTTAGGCTCTCTGTAGGTTTCAGTCTATGGTCAGGGGGCTGCAAGGCAGGGTGGCATCACAGAAGAAAAAGAGTTCATGGCATGGCTGTGGGCAGCACAGAGATGAGGATGGCACCACCTAACAGCAAGTGCACACTGGAGTATTGTGCCCCATAATCCCATCACCTACTCAACCCCTCCCCATAAGCTCAGGGGGCTATGGAGGGATATCTAAATGTAAACCACAAGTCAATAGAATCATTCCTTGCTGAAGCTAGATGGAGTTGAGTTTTTATCATTTGTCTGAGTCCATTTCTAAGCCATTTAAGTAAAAGAAAGAAGTTTCAGCAAAATATCCAAATAAAAATTCCTACTTTCTATCTTCTTGTACAGAAAATTTGACCCAGTGGTCTACAACAGTCTCCCTTTAATCACAGGGGATACATGAAATCACAGAGAAGCCAAACCATAAACAAGCTGTTTCCTATGTATCCATACCTCGGATAAAGTTTAATTTATGAATTAGGCATAGTAGAAGATTAACAACAGTAACTAATAAAATAATTATAGCAATATGCTCTAATAGAAGTATGTGAATATAGTCGCTCCTCTCCCTCCCCCTCTCTCTCCCTCTCTTTCTCTTTCCCATCTTATCGTATTGTTCCCCCTCCCTCCTCCTGCGATGTGAGAAGACACAATGCCCACACAATGAGCTGGCACACAGGAAAGGACCAAGAACATAGGCTTTACAGTGTGGCGTTAGGCTGCTACCTCCGGACAACTTGAATGCAAGCACTGTGGTGCTGAACAGTCACTCCGACCCCCATGGTGGCTGCTGACTAATGGCCAGGTACCCAGGACAAAGGAATGATTCATGTCCCAGGCAGGGTCCAGCAGGACAATGGAAGATTTCCTCATGCTGCTCAGAACTGTGCACAATTTAAAACATAGGAATTGTTTGTTCCTTGAATTTTCTGCTTCGTATTTTAGGCCACAGCTGGCTGAAGGTAACTGAAATCAAAAAAGCAAGAGAATACTACTTTGCTCATAAAGATGATAAAGGAAGCAATGGCCATGAACTTACTTTAAATGATGCAGAAAGGAGAAACCAGAAAATCAAGTTTGTCCTATGAGCTAAATATTAATCATAAATTAAAACCAATAGTATGACTAAATAGAAATCATCAATTATAATTAAGTATGAATTATTAATCATAAGTGGAAGCCAATGATCTACCAACGCTGGCAGAGTTAAATTATCAAGATATCCATTAACTTTTGGCAGCGAGAAAACAAGTGTCCCTTGAAGGACGTGTTCATTCAAAGAGCGCACACTCACGCTCCCAGCTTGGCTACCAGCTGGGCGGAGATGATCAGCTGCTTCATGCTTTGCCCCATCTGGCTTACCATGCTGAACTATCTTGGCCACATTTCTCTCCTGAAATATACAAGAGAAGCAGCAAGGGGAACTGTATGTCGTAAGCCTTGACCCGGTCCTGAGTCACAAATATGAAGGCCTACTTGCCCTTTTCCAAATTCTGTCTTAGAATGTGGCCTATCGATTCTGACTCACTTTTATTAGTAACCTTGATTCACTTCCTCCTGCTCCTCAGGAAGAGAACAGTAGAAGCTGGAGTTCTCCGGCCGAGATGCGAGAGAGAGAGAGAGAGAGAGAGAGAGAGAGAGAAGGTCATACAGACAGGGACACAGAAACGGCCTGTGGAGAAGCATCTCCTCATGTCCCAAGCTCGGGCTTGGGTCCCCCTTTCCATCTGCTGCTTGAAATAGTTTCTATCTTCTGGGACATTGAAAATTTCTTGAGCTCCTTATCTGAATGTGAATTCTAGCCTTTCGGCGAAGTATTTCTGAACTATAACGTGGATTTTCCTCTTCTACGTCTCCATATGTGTGTTCTTTTTTCCACTGAGGCAGTGACATATGGCTCCCTGGGACACCAGGAAGAGAAGAGCAGAGACAAGATTTCCATAACAAGAATGTCAATATTCTTTTTTTTAATCAAAAAATTTATTGGTATATTTTTAGATATAGATAATGATAATATTCCTCATAGGGAATTTGTTCCTGTACATGACATATCTTTCTTATTCTTTATACCCATTCTCTCCCCATCAACCTCTTCCCCCTTATTTATAAAAGCTTTGTTTCAATTTTTTCTTTCTATGTTCTTTTTTCCTGACTGTTCTTTCTTTCTGCCCCTCCCCCCCTTTGTACTTCTCATTTGAACATTTTCTTCACATTTCCCAAAACCTAGTACACATTTTAGTATATATTTGTATATATTTTAGTATTTATTTGTATATATTTAGTATATATTTGTTTCTACTTTCAGTTTCTCATACCAGAGAAACATGTGTGTTCAGTTTATCTCATATAAGAGTATAGTCTTAAGGTGCATGCATTTCACTAGAAAAGTCTTAAAATCATCCTTATTTATGGCAGAGTAGTACTCCGGTGTATAAAACAACACACATCTTCCTTAGCCACTCATCAGGTGATGGGCACTTTGTCTATTTCCAAGATTTAGCTATTATAAACTGCTGCTATAAACATAGATGTGCATTTTTCACTGTGGTAGGATGCTTTTAATTATTTCAGGAAGATACCAAGAAGGTGAATAAATGGGTCAAATGAACCCTCTACTTGTAGTTGTTCGAGAAATTTCCACAATGGTTGCACCAGCCTGCATCCTCACCAACAGTGGAGAAGGGCTCCTCTCTCCTCACAGCCCGGCCAGCATTTGTTATTGGTTAATTTCTTGATTGCAGCCATTCTTTCTGGAGGGAGCTGGAATCTCAGTGTTCCCTTAATTTGTATCTCTCAAATGACCAGCGATGCTGAATATTTTTTCATATATTTTTTTTGACATTTCTACTTCTTCATCTGAGGAGTATCTATTCATTTCAGATGCCCATTTTTGAACAAGGCCTTTAAATTTGAGAGGGTCTGATTTTTTTCCTTTTAGTTCTTTATATATTCTACATAGTAGTCTTTTATCTGAGGAACATCTGGCAAAATTTTTTCTAACATTGTGGATTGTCTCTTCACTGTCTTGGTGATTTTTCTTGCTGTGCAGAAGCTTTTTAATAAGAAGAGATTCCAATTGTTGATATTTTACAGTAGTTCCTCTGTGATCAGACTTTTGTTCATAAAATCTTTCCCTACACCAAGATCTTGGAGTGCTCTTCCAGGAGATTTAATATTTCTCTTTTAAATTTTTGTTTGTTTGTTAATTTGTACCAGTGGTCATCAAACTTGGGACCTTGCACTTGCCAGAGAGGCACGGAACCACTGAGCCACATCCTGGATCTTTTAATATTTAGATCTTTGATCCATTTCCATTTTTAGTTTAAAGACAAGAGTCTAGTTTTAATTATCAGCATGTGGAAAGCTAGGTTTTCCAGCAGTATTTTTGTTGGGCTTTTTTAATTGAATGCATTGGTACATTTTTTAAAAATTGATTTTATTGGTGCATTTTATATACACATTATGATCACAATCAACACTGAGAGTTTGTATTAGTACCTGACAAAACTTCATTCTCATTTTATTCCCATTTCCTTGCCCCTCCAGATCAGCACTCTTTTTGTGTTGGGCTATCTTACTTCCAGTGAGTGTTTGGCTCCTTTGTCAACAATAAAGTGGCTGAAGGTGCTTGGTATCGTTTCTGCATCTTCTCATCTGTTCCACTGACCCTCAGGTCTGTTTTTTTGCCAGTACATTTGTTTGTAACACAGTACCCTTATAGTATAATTTCAAGACAGGGACTGTGATGATGCCCCTTGCCTTGCTTTTGTTGCCCAGAACTACTTTTGCTATTCTAGGTCTCTTCTGGTTACAAATTAATTTTAGCATTATTTTCTGTAATTCTGTGATATATGCTGTTGGAATTTTTATTGGGATTGCACTAAACCTGTATAAAAATTTTGGAAATAGGGCCATTTTCATTAGCGATAGCCAGTACTTAAAAAAAATTTAAAAACACTGCTTTTCATTGTTCCATTGCTCACAAGTTCCAATATGTTGTATTGGTATTATCTTTTAACTGTAGATATTATCTATTTCATGTGTGGCACATCAGTTGTTCAGAAAGGTGCTATTTATGGAGTTTCTGTGGTTTCTTCTGCCACTGATTTCTAATTCCACTGGACTTTGATCTAATAATGTGCATCAGATAATTTCAATTCCTTTGAATTTACTTAAGCATATGTTATGAGCTAGTATGCAGTGTATTTTGGAGAATGACCCACGTACACTTGAGAAGAATATGTCTTTTGATGTTGTACAGCAGACCACTCTGCAGACATCTGCTAAGTCTTGTTAAAAGAACCTATTTGGTTCAGTTCTAATATTTCATTGTGGCTGGGATTTTTTTTGTCTAGTTGATCCATGTGTCTGTGACAGTGTGGTATTGAGGGACCCCACTACATTTCTGTTAGTGACATTGGATTCTTCATGTCTGTTAATATTTGTTGTATATAGCTGGTGCACTAGTCCTGGGGGAGCCTGAACTCAAATAATCCACTAGCCAGTCCAGTCCCGAGCATCCACTGCTCAGTTCTACTGGCGCTTTCTCTGTGCAGGCCCCCGGGGTCAACGGCAGACTCCGTGCGTCTGCATGTTCGTGCCACACTTCCCACACTGAGTCCGGGCTCAGGGAGAGAACACTGCCTGGCGCTCCCTCCCTCTGCCTTGTTAGAGTGTCTCTCCTCGCTCTCCCTATGAGCTTTAGTTCTCACATGAGATCCTTCCTGGGCCCCAGGGACCCACTCTCCTCTCCTTCTCTTCTTCATGCCTCTCTGTCCCAGTGTGAAAACACCAAATCTCAAAGAGGTTCTTTCTCTCCTGCTCACCCCTCTGCCATCTTCCCGGAAGTCCATGATTGATGTTCTAAATCAGAAATCTCAATATTCATTTAAGACATAAAAATATACGACATGGGGTTTGTAGCAACACAGGATAATTGCGTTTGTTTGTTTTTTCAGGTACAAAGATCAAACACAAGACCTCGTACTTATCGGGCAGGCACTTCCACCACTAAATCCTAGCATCACAGCACAGTTTGGGAGCCAGGCTTTGTCAAGACAAAAACATTTTCTAAATGTCTTTATGAGGTTTCACTGTGCTGGTTTCATTTGGTCTGGGGCTGTTTGGGATACAGTTTTGCTATGGAGTTCAGGATGTTCTTGAACTCTTTACAGAGCCCAGCGTGGCGTCAGACTCATGGCACACCTCTTTCTAACCTCCCAAGTGCTGGCATTATAAGTATACACCATCACAGCTGACCTTTATATTCCTTTTTAAAATTGCAGCTAAGAAATCTATTTCCTGAGAGCCCTGAGGAGGATATGGCTTTTAACCATCGCTCACCACACAAGGCCTACAGCCTGAAGTTAAAGGTCCTGGGGGAAGTGAAAACCCTGGAGCCTCCCTGTGTGTGACACCAGCGAGGGCTCGACAACTACTTCTCACCTGGACGTGGTGGCGCACTCCCCTGACTTCAGTGCTCCGGGAGGCTGCAGCAGGAGGAGCACAAGTTTAAACCCAATCTGAGCTACTTAGACACTGTCCCAAATTTTTAAAAAATGTTAAAGGGGCGGGGATGTAGCTCAGTGTGAAGGCCTGAGTTCAAGCCCTAGAAACCAAGGAAATAATAAAAATTTGGGAAACTCCGAGGCAAGGGCAGACAGGGGGTTTCCCACGCTGGCACCATTAGTATTCTGGACTCGATTTCTCCTTGGGGAGACAAGTTCAGAGGAATCTGTGATGAGCAGCGCACCCGCAAGCTCGTGCCTCAGGCCCCATAATGCACTGCACGGGAGTGCTTCGAGTTCATTCTCACTTTGTGCACATAATGCAAGTCTACTTCCAGCTGGGATTGCTGCAGCTGTGACCCAAATTTAATGATATTTATTCTGAAGATAAAAACTTGATTTCCTTTCCAGAGCCACATCTGTGACATTGAAAATGAGGCCACAAGATCACTGAGTTGTTCCTTCCTCAGCACTGATAACGGGTGAAACGTCAACCAAATCAGCTCTCCAGACCCACTCACCACCATCGTCCAGGACCAGAGGGACTGAGCACCCTGGTACACCCAGCTCCTCCACCAGAGGGGCTAATGTGAGCTCACCTCTCCAGAAGCTTTGCTGAGTGAACAAGAAACCTGAATAAATCTACTGCGCCCAGAGTATACAGCTCAGTAGTAAAGCATTTGCATAGCAAACACCACAAAAACAAAGTAGACCCTTTGGACTCCTCTTGGGCAAGAGATATGGCTGAGCCCTAGAGCAGTTGCCCAGCATACACAAGGCTCTGGGTTCAGTGCCCAGCACTGCAAAAAACCAATCAACAAGTCTATTAAAATCAAGTCCTTTCCCTGATAGAAAATGAGGCATTTCCTACTAAGGATATTTGTCTAGATAAAAAGATTCACAGATGGGCCAGGGATTTAGCTCATGGTTCTGATGCCTGCCTTGCAAGCACAAGGTCCCTAGTTTGATCCCCAGTAACCACACACAGTAATGGCAGGCTTAGTGACTCACGTCCACCAGCAATCAGTACCACATACCACAGTGCTGGACGTCGTGGCTCACACCTGTAATCCCAGAACTCAGGAGACAGAAGCAGGAGGGTTGCTGTGAGTTCAAAGCTAAGCCCAGAGCCAGCCTGAACTACAAAGTGAGACCCTGTCTCAAAGGAAAGATCCACAGATTAAGATTAGTCAAACTGACTCACAGTTAATGATGAAGCCAGCATCATTCATTCAAAAATATTTGTTGAGCACCTTCCCCATGACCAGTGTCAGAATTAAAGTAGAAAAGCCACTCTATCTACCCCAGTATCAGGCAGAGGCGCTAACGAGGACCATTCAGGCTGTGCATTGCTGCTGTTCAAAATGCTACCATGTGCATGGCAACCCCAGGACCTTGCAATACAGTGGCCTTGCCAGAGACATTCACGTTCCTACAGGTGACCAAGGTATAAAGGAATGATTAAAAAAGTGTGCCAGTTTCGATCAAGAATGTCTCCCATGGGCATCATGAGCTGACAGGTGGGGCTATTGGAAGGGGACTGGACCTCGAGGCATCACAGCTAACTTGCCCTTTGGAGGTGGGTTTGGTGGAACAGGCAGGTCGCTGAGGGCGTGGCTTCAGCCGTCTCTCTCCTCCTGGCCCCACTTCTCATTTCCTAGGGAGCTGAACCTTACTGAGCTTTTGAGTACCTGCGTGTTTGCTGAAGAAGCCAAGACATCAAACGATTTCAGCTGCCTTAGTTGACTCTTTTTTTTTGGAGACAGGGTCTCACTTTGTGGTTCAGGCTGGCCTTGAGCTCAGCCTCAAACTCACATCACAGCAATCCTCCTGCCTCTGCCTCCCAAATGCTGGGATGACAGGCGTGAGCCACCACGCCTGGCACTGTGGTATGCGGTACTGGTTGCTGCTGGGCGTGAGTCTCCACGCCCAGTATAGTACGTGGTTAACCGGGGGGGTCAAACCCGGGCCCTTGTGCTTGCAAGACAGGAGCCAGAACCACTGAGCTAACTCCCCATCCCCAATGCTTGGTTTTTCTTTAGAATTTAGAATGCCTGGCAAACTAAAATTAACAACAGCAAAAAAAAAAAAAAAAAGGTTTGCAAAGAAAAATTTGCTAAGGCAACTTAGTCCCTCAAGGCAACTTCATGCCTTTTCATAGATAAATTTATCCTGTCTCTCAAGCTTAATAATGGGGCAGTGATAGAGTGGAGCTCTTCAGTCATATCTAAATTTTTAGAAAACTGATCAATGCAGTGTCAATTTTATTGGAGGGAAAATTGTGTTCGATGAGTTCTCTTTTTTAGATGTTACCTCTAGGCAGCTTTCTGGCTTTGAACCTGGGTAAGTGAATCTTAGAAAGATTTGAGTAAATGTCATCAGAGGAAGACACAAGGAGATAAACCAAAACCTGATTCTGGAAGGTCACTGACCGGGGGACATCAAAGCATGTCCACTGCTTGGAGGAAGTCTTTGGTTAATTATTACTGAAAAGTGGAGACCAGAGCATGGGTTAATCCGTCTGGTAAACTGGAGAGTCCCCTTTCATCAGTGCTTTGAAGATATTCGAATTCCCCTTCGACTCATTAGCTCATCTGGAAACTACTGTTTTCTTGGAAATGAGCCAAATGAGAAGGGGATTCTCCGAGCAAATCCTTGGAGAAATACCTCTTCCTTTCTCTTAAAGATAAAGTGGAGGACAGAGAGGAAAAAGTAGCTGTAGTTTCTACCACATTAGTCTCTAAATATTGCATCAGAAGAGCCAGTAGACTGACTCTGCAATATAATGAATGATAGTCCCTAAAGACTTTATATACATAGAGGATTAATTTTGAGAGGTTAAAAAATAGTGCTTGAATTGGTTGGAATTTTGCAAGGTGTTATTTGTCAAACAAAGCTGGAATTACAGTTTGGGTTTTGTTTTGTTTTTTCTAGTGCTGGGGATCCTTGTGCATGGTAACCCTGTGTGCTGTTGAGCCACACCCCAGCTCCTGGAATTACAGATCTTAATTGGCTCCACACAAGCAGAGACTTGAGTCTGTTATATTCAACCTTGTTTTCTCTGAGTCTTTTGCAGTGGCCAGTCCATGGTAGACACTCAAATATTTATTGAATAAATGGACAAATGATTTGGGGGCACTGATTCATATTGAATACTAACATCCTAACAACAGAAGTAAATGAAGATGATGGGTCAAAAGGCATAGTTTCAATTATGTAAGATAAGCTCTGGAGATCTATGATAAAGCACAGTACCTACAGACAACAGCACTATATTATAAACTTAAAACTTACTAATAGGGTACATCTTATGTTAAACGTCCTTATAATAGTGATGATAATACAACTGATGCTAAAGGAATACAAGGAAACTTTGGAAGATGATAGGTAAGTCTGAAACCTCACTTGTAAGGATATTTTCACATGGGAATCTTAGCTGGGCATGATGGCACATGCCTGCAGTCCTAGCATTCAGTGGGCTGAGATGGAAGGATTACCAAGAGTTTAAGTCTGGCTAGAACTATATAATGACCCTGCAGAGTGAGAGAGAGAGAGAGAGAAAGAGAGAAAGAGAGAGAGAGACCGAGAGATGCTCTTGTCCCCTCTTGTCAACTCCTCAAGATGGTATGGCTGATTTATTTCACTTAACTTTATGTTCTTAAATTCTATGCATTTACTAATGGATTAGGTCATCCTATCAAAAAGCCCTGAGTTTTCATGAAGCCTTGAGTTTTCATTGAAATTAATACTCTCTGATCTATTCTAAGTGTGGCACTTTGAGAAATGTACTATACATGTGGCCTGGACCTCTGTGACTAACAGGTCATGCCCACTCCCCAGCCAGTTTGCCATGTCCTAATTGTGCACTTCAATATGATTTATATAAAGCTTGAAAATGCTCAAAATGAAATAAGGAGTAGGGATGGATATAGCTCAGTGAACCCTGGGATCAGTTCCAAGTACTGTTTAAAAAAAAAACCATAAAGCTTGATAATGGCCAAAACTATTCAACATTGTTTAAGAATACACATGGATAGTGTGAAACTACAAAGGAAAGTAAGAAAGTGACTAACAGAAGGATAAGTTACTTCCAGGGAGAGGATGGGGTGGGGACTGAGATCAGAAATCTGTACACAGGGCTCACCCACTTTTACAACCCCCTCTTCTGTCCCTCGTAGGCAGAAGCTAACTTTCTCAATAAACTTTTAATAGCAAAAGAAAGAAAAAAGAAAAAATCAATACCTGGGGGTCACCCTTCTGTCCCTCTTAGAGAAACTTACTTCCTCAATAAACTACTAATTTTTTTTTTTTAGACAGGGTGTTGCTTTGTAGTTCAGGCTGGCCCTGAGCTCAGCCTCAAACTCACATCACAGCAATCCTCCTGCCTCTGCCTCCCGAGTGCTGGGATTATAGGCGTGAGGCACCATGCCCGGCACTGCGGTAGGTTGTACTGATTGCTGCTGGGCATGAATTTCCACGCCCAGTATTGTATGTGGGTTTCCAGGGATCGAACTTGGGCCCTTGCGCTTGCAAGACAGGTGCAGGAACCACTGAGCTAAATCTCCGGCCCAAACTTCTCCTAATCTTAAAAAGAAAGAAAGAATGAGAAAGACAGAGATAGAAACTGAGAGAAAAAAGAGGGGGAAAAAAAGTAATCAGTACACAAATTAGGGTGATGAGCTTGCCTAGGATTAGGTTTATTTTTCGTTCAGAATCGGATAATATCTTATTCCATAAAATAAAATAAGTGAGCTAATAGGCTGAGCAGAAGAAGTTGGTTTTATAGACAAAAAACAGCTAAAGAAAGAAGAGAAAAAGTAATGTTACCAGATTGCAGGATTTATCAAAGGCTCTTGGGGTCTTGAGAAGGACAGTCAGAAGGAACAGCAAGGGGGGAGGTCAAATGATCAACCAGGTGTTATCTCTCGGGTCAGTCAGGACTCAGAACTCCCAGCTGCAGCTGCAGTTGAACCAGGACCCAGCCTCTTGCACCAGAATGAGGCTGAAGCCAAGAGCAAGGAGTCCTACCCAGCTAGCCCTCAGAGTGACACGGAGCTGGCTTTTTCAACCTAGAAGACATTCCTTACCTCCCAAAGGACGGGAAAAAAACAAATTACCCCTGAAATGTAGCACTATCCCAAATCAACAACTGGTTCATGGACGCTGGAATATGAACCCTGTCACCATGTTTGATTGCTCTTGTTCAGAGACCCTAAAAACAAAGAAAAAACTGCTCCAAGCAGCCAGTCCAGAGGTCCACGGAGGAGCTCTTCATGTCAGGCAGCGCCACTGTGACCACACCATGGATGACCACGGACGACGTGCAGTTCCTGTCTTCAGACTGCACCATCTTGGCTGCCCTGCAGGTTGCTCTGTGGGCAAAATGAAGACTAGGCCGTGGGCAGGGCAGACTCATTGTCTTTCAAATTTGCACATGTATGGGTTGTTTTTTTGTTTGTTTGTTTGTCATTTAACAGTTTAACACTAGAAGCTGTGCATGGTGGTAACCCCAGGCCTCAGGAAACTGAAACAGAAAGATCACAGCTAGTTCAAGGCCAGCATGAACAACATCATGAGACGTTATCTCAAAAAAAGATTAAAAAAAAGTTTAACACTAGTGAGAGAGTGATAAATGTACAATACAAGTCCTTACCTTGACTCCCTTTTTTCCACAGAATGTTTTGTTTTGGAAATGAATAGTTTGTGCTGTTGGGCTCCTGCTGTTTGTATCAAAATGTTTCTGTGACTAAACTATACGACCTTTCAGGAATGTTCTATTTGTTTCACCCATCAGGAATATTCTGTTAAGCTCTGCCTCCTCACAAGAATGTTCTGTTAAGCTCCGCCTCCTTTCAGGAATGTTCTGTTAAACTCTACCTCCCCATGGTCTGCTAAGCTCCACCCCCTTACAAAAAATGTTCTGTAACTCCTCATCTTCAGTGAACGTGCTCACTGGGCTTGTGTTTCACGAATGTCCTGTAAGGGCTTGGGGATTTAGCTCAAGTGGAACCGCACCCACCTCGGGATCACAAGCCCCAAGTTCGATACCCCATACCGAGGGGAAAAAAGAAATGTTCTGTAATGCTGCCCCCTGCTTCAGTGAACATGCCCACCTACCCCTATATAGGGGAGGCTGTCATTTGTGGGAGAGTGCTCAGACAGCACAAATGCCTCTGAGCTCGCCGGTGTAATAAAGGGTTTTTTAACTTCACCACAAAAAAAGAAGAAAAAGGAGAAGGAGGAGAAGGAGAGGAAGAAGAGGAAGAAGAAGAGCAGAAGAAGGAGGAGAAGGAGGAGAGGAAGAAGAGGAGGAAGAAGAAGAAGAGGAAGAGGAAGAAGAAGAAAGAGAAGCAACCATAAGATCAAAGAGTTTCTGAAAATGAAAGTGCACTCCACCGAGTAGGAGTGGGCCTGTGGGCAGAGCTGTGGCCCCAAGGAGGTTTGCTGTTAGAGAGTCTTAAGCATTTGGGTTTGAGGTCAGATTGAAGAGTAGGTCTGAGGTTTTACTCTTACCAACCAGCAGCTTGATTTTGTCTCTTCGTTGGGCAGTGAAGTTTTTGATGTTTTATGGCTCTTGGAGGAATTTTCATTGCCCCCAAAACCTACCAGGTTCCTGCTCTGGACTGTTTCAGGTCTCGTAGGCCATGCATGGAGCATCTAGCATGCCGTGTGACCTGCTGACCTCTCCTGTTCTCCAAGAGCATTGGCACTGGGTACTGCAGCCCAGTTTTCAAGGCATACCGCAGACCACTTCTGTTTACCAAAGTGACCTACACGTTGAGCCCAGAACTCGTTCCTTGAAGCTTACACTGAATTGTCCAGATTCAATTCATTTGGGTGTTAGGCACTGAGCAATGAGCATTCAGAATCTAATCCAATCTACAGATAGATCAGATTATAAAACTTAAGAGCAATGAATAAACTCTAATAACTTATACTATACAGATATTACTCACTTAATGACTTGCCTGTTAAATGACTATTTGGACTTCTGACTTTTTGAACTAATGTCCGCTGCTCTGACTTACCACCTGTCTTTTTAAAATTTTTTTGTACAGTTCTGTATATTTTACTTATAGACACTCAGTGTCTTTTTTTGCATTGTACACTTTGCATAGTACTATAATTTTTATTGATTGTACTGGTACAGTTCTGAAGTTTTATGTCCTGTTCTACATTGTAGTACTACATGTAACAGTTGTGAAAATAAAATAAAACTCTAATCAAGTTAGAGTTTCCTCTGACCCATTCTTTGTTCTGCATATTATAATGCACATACTACATACTATATACAATTCTTCATTTGGTGACCAGTTCACTTATCAACCTAGTCACAGGAGTATTACAGTTCCTGGGGTCATTAAGTGAGGAATATCTGTAGTTTTCTTTTGAAGCAAACTCTTTTAAATCACATCTATTTTGCCAATGATAACTACAGTAAGACCAATTTGTTTGCAAAATAGTTCTAGTCATTTGTGTGAACAAAATAACATTATAACCTTTTTTAAATGATGCACTGTTGGAAATTTAATAATCTCAAAGAGAATGTTTAAAGGCCTTGAGGCAAGGAAGTCAAACCAAGGCAGATTTGAGACTTCACCTGTACTGCCTGATATCCAGGTTTCTGGGTTAGCCAGGTGGTGACAGGTTTTACTCACTGTGAGACAAGTGACACTTCCGGCCAGCCAGGTACTCTATGCACATTCCTAAATATGGCATCCCAGACAAAGCCAACGTCTCCAATTATATCTATTATAAAAATAACAGGTTGATAATGACTTATGGAAATAACTATATTACCATAAAAATAAGAACACTCACAAATAGGTCCTAAACCCTGGAGGCTACAGACAATAGGAAATATTCATTTCCAAATTGCTGTACAGGGTTTTTTGTTTGTTTGTTTCCTTAAATGTAGAAAACAAAACATTAAAACAAATAAAAGAATTTTATGAAAATGGCAGCATGTCTTCCAATTCAGGAACAGAGAGAGAGTGAGTGAGAAAGAGAGACAGAGAGAAAAGGCAAAAGACAGAAAAGAAAAAAAAGCGGGAGGAGAGGAGGAGAAAACACTTCAGGATTATCGCTGCTTGCAAAAAATACCTTCCAGGAAGATCGTTAGAATAAAGCAATTTTAAAAATAAATAAATAAAATATATATTTAAAAAAGAATAAAGCAATTTGACTATGGACAACAGGATGTGTGACCCAGAGATAACCAGTTTTTTTTTTTTTTTTTTTTAGGTTTTTGGAGACAGGGTCTCTCTTTGTGGTTCAGGCTGGCCCTGAGCTCAGCCTCAAACTCACATCACAATCCTCCTGCCTCTGCCTCCCGAGAGCTGGGATTCCAGGCGTGAGCCACCACGCCCGGCACTGTGGATGTGGTACTGGTTGCTGCTGGGTGTGGGTCTCCACACCCAGTATTGTTATGTGGTTACCGGGGAATCGAACCCAGGTCCTTGCGCTTGCGAGACAGGCGCCGGAACCACTGAGCTAACTCCCCGGCCCGAGATAACCAGTTTTTAAAGGTAAAACATTTATTCTGATTTCAGCCCATAATCTATTGGCCTTGTTGCTTTTGACCTGTGCACGAGAGTACAGCATGGCAGGCGGTGGGAGACTGTGGCAGAGTGAGCCGCTCACTTTGTGACATGAGCGAGGTGAGCTGGGAGTGTGGCTCTAGGTAATGCAAATGCCTATCACAGGCAGGCCCAGAGTTTGATCTCCAGCTGTGTGGAAAACACTGGGGTGCATAACTCTTTAAGGTAATACTTCCACTGACTAGTGACCTTCTAGTCAGCCTCAGCTCTGAAAGTGTTCACCACCTCCGAATAGAACCAAGTGGGTGTGGCGCGCACACCTGTAATCCTAGGCACCTGGGAAGCTAAGGCAGGGGATTGCATGTTCAAGGCCAGCCTGGGCAACTTAGTAAAACACTGTCTCAAAATTAATATGGGATGGTGAAGCAGATCCCTCTGTCTAAATGTTAAAAAGGCACAAGGACAGGCCAAGGATTTAGCTCAGTGGTTCCGGTGCCTGCTTTGCAAGCGCAAAGTGCATAGTTTGATCCCAGAAACCACATACAACAATGGCAGGCATGGAGACTCACACCTACCAGCAATCAGCACCACATATCATAATGCCAGGCATGGTGACTCACACCTGTCATCCTAGCACTTGGAAGGCAGAGGCAGGAGGGTTGCTGAGAGTTAGAGGTTGATCTGAGCTACAAAGTGAGTTCAGGGCCAGCCTGAACTACAAAGTGAGGCCCTGTGCACTAGGTACAGCTCACTAATGGAGTGGTTGCCTTATATGTGCAAAGTCCTGGAATCAGTCTCCAAGACAGCATTAAAAAACTGTCATAGTTAAAGACCTGGTGGTGGTTCACAGTTGACAAAGGAGTTTGGTTATTTCTGTGGCATAGAGTAGTTTAACATTAGAATTATGACTGATAAGATATACCAAGACATATCACATTTCTGGGACTCACTCAATTTTGGAACACATTGTAATGCATTCTTATAAATAGAACATTTTTTGGCCATTGGCCACTTCTTATCTGAAAATGCTTTCCATGTAACTTAACAAATCAAAATAAGCCCTAAAATGTCTTTTTGACTTCCAGGGGCCATCTGGAAATCCCAAAGTTAGTTTGAGATTTTAAAAAAGATCTAATTTAAAGATTTGATTTTGGAAAGTTTATCAAGCATATCAGAAAGATTTAACATTTAGAACTATGAAATGAAGACAAACTAACAAAAAATGTTAAAGGCTGTACAGCACAAAAGCTATTCCAGCTGGGCATGGTAGTACACACCTGTAGTCTCCATACTGGGAGGGTGAGGCCAGAGGACTGACATGAGTTTGAGAACAGCCTGGGCTCCATAGTGACATTCCGTCTCAAAGAACAAAAAGTCATCACCGAATTTGTGTCTTAAGTCAGTTACCTAAAAAACAAAGAGAAATCTCTTGCAGTTTTTCTTAAGAATAAATCGATATTTTAAGAAAACATTTTTGTTTTAACAAGGCTTTGTATCAGTGTACTTTTTATATATTACTACTCAATGTAAAAAAAAAAATTCTTCTGATTTTAGCCAATCTGCCCTGGGTAGTGGTGCACGCCTATAATCCCACCACTTGGGAGGCAGAGGCAGAAGTATTGCCTTGAGTTCAACACTAGGCTGAGCTATATCCATGCTCCTTCCTGTACCACCCCAGTCCTAGCAAGGAACTTAATGAGATTATTTGTTTGAAGGATCTAGCAAAGGCATGCATCTGCTCCCATGCCCTTGACTGAAGAAATAGTCTCTTCTACCTGGGAAGATTGTCTTCTCATTCTCTTTGACAAACAGGAAGCTTCAGGAAGGACGCACAGGAAGCACTGAGAGAGGAAGAGGACACTTGCCTCGCCAGCCAGATCAGCCACATCAACCCTGGTGATCAGTGGGCAATGGAAGTTGTTAGCCAGATCACCTCACACCCTAGATAAATCATTTAGAAACCACCTAGACACATCATGATCTGTTAGCTATTACCTAATTTAGTACAACATAACCCTAAAAGTTCAAGTTACTGAAAAAGATGTTGGAAATTCTATAGCGTTCACTTATAAACATGTATGCCATTTAGTCACCCAGTTTACTCATTTAAGAATTCTGTTTGAGGGGCCGGGGCGTTAGCTCAGTGGTTCCGGCGCCTGTCTTGCAAGCGCAAGGACCCGGGTTCGATTCCCCGGTAACCACATAACAATACTGACCCACACCCAGCAGCAACCAGTACCACACATCACAGCGCCGGGCGTGGTGGCTCACGCCTATAATCCCAGCACTCGGGAGGCAGAGGCAGGAGGATTGTGATGTGAGTTTGAGGCTGAGCTCAGCCACAAAGCGAGACCCTGTCTCCAAAAACCTAAAAAAAAAAAAAAGAATTCTGTTTGAATTGCTTAAAACAAAGCTTGCCACACTCTTATCTTTTTCTTTAGAAAAAGCAAAACCAAGCTAAAACTGCAGCCGCAAGCCTTGTTCTCACTATGTTCAATCTCTTTTTTTTTTAATCTTTATTGGTACATTAAATATACACATCATGATTGCACTCCATAATGGGGATTTGTACCAGTATAAGACACAACTTAATTCTCATTTTTTCCCATAGCCCTACCCACCCTACCACCCCCCCATATACATAAAATTTGTTTCCTTACTTTTTTGTTACAATCTCAACATTTTCCCCTTTCACCCTAT
>PVIR01016886.1:0-35716 GCA_004026965.1 Petromus typicus
TAGAGGTCTTTTATGATTGGAAAACAATGTTCAAATTCTTTTGAAAGTTGGAATAGGAGATCATGTGAGCAGGAGAAAGAGCCTTGGTTCAGACTCTTTCAAAATCTCTGCTGAAGTTTGAAAGATGTCAAAAGTCCGAGTTTTCATTCATCACCCCCATGTTTGGCTTTGAACGCATCCATTTTACCTGCTGACTTGAATATAATTGTCTTTCTCCCTTGAAATGACAGTTTGAGTTCACTGAATCAGTTGAATGTCACATGAGTAAGCACATTTGCAACCTATTCTGTGTCCCTGAAATATGCTGCTAGTGGTGACTGTTTTTCTAATAGAAATTTCTGGAGTACCTAATATCATTCAAAGTCTCTGGACAATGATCTACCTTTAGAAAGCCATTCTCTTCTGTTTCTGTGCAAAACAGCAGATGTATGGGTTCTTCATTCATCTCTTCACAGAACTGCACCAACAATGTGCATTCAGGACGTATTCCTTAATGTGGTAGACAATTTTAATCACATCCTGCAAAGCACCCTAGGGTTCAGGTGACATGTTTTTGGTTATCTAGCATTTCTTTACGGATAGCACTAGGTAAACTCACATTCAGAACACCTTGACTCAGTAGTGAAACCAAGAAGCATCCATCTATGCATATATCAACATAAAATAACCAGTTTAGTCTTCCTGATATACAGTCATTCAAAGACTTGAATAGTTCTGCAATTATGATGTTGGTTGGCAACTATATCTTCACATACATCCTCCTGAAAAACATATCATACAAGTATTGTTTGTCTTGTCAACATCAATAGCCTCATAAACTTGAATTGCTCACTATGCCAACTCATTAATCCTCTCTTACAGTTGTGCCTCAATATATTGTGGTATTTTATCAGTTGACCTGAAAATGGTGTTAGCTGAAAGAGGAACATGAATCACCCTTCAAACTACAGCCTCTCCTACAGTACATGACAGATATCCTTAGCAAGAGCAGAATCAACTCTTCACCAATAGCAAAAGACTTCTTGGTATTAGTAATGTAGTTAGTAACTAAGAATGATATTCTCAGTGGAAACACCTTTGATGAAATGATGATCTTCAATAATTATTTCTGTTCTTTATGTTTACATTTTTTTTCCTTTGGAAAAACTCCAAAGACTTGTCTTTTAATGCAAGGTGATTGGTTTTCCTGTGACAAAGAAATGTTGGAGGTTTCATGGCTTAGCTGGATAGACAGTCACTGCACAGTATACAATACAAGCTTGCAGACTATGACTCACTTGTAGCATGGAACCTGTAATTTAAAAAGGACTCCTGGTATTTCATTTTAAATGCACTTTTCTTTTTTCTGACAGTCAGTCTTATGCCATCATTAGGTTTCCTTCTTTTTCAAAGAAGCATCTAGTGACATTTGTTTTTTACTTATTTGGGCTAATGTTAGCTTGTGGGCCTAACAAAATCATGACTGAGAATACATACTTCAGGAAAGCAACATGGATAGAAGTCAGAAATAAAATAATGCACAGCACATACAGAAGAAGTAAGTGCTAGATTTGGTGCTAAAGCCTCCCACCAGATACAGCCATACATCCGAAATGCATCAACTTCTTTGCGGGACAAAGCCTGTCACCAGATTCAGCTTGTCACTTGCTTTTCATTGATAAGGTTTTGATATGAGTCTGTAAGTACCTGATTTATTATGGTCTTTATGCAGTCAAATTTCTCTGCAACATTAATCTACTTTTCAGCATGTTTTCTGCGCTAGCATCAATGCCTAAGCCCCACATCAGATCATTAGGCATAGAGTTTAAGAAGCACACAACCTAGGTCCATTGCACGTGCAGCTCAGAACAGCGGTCATGTTTCTCGGAGAACCTAAGGCCGTAGCTGATCTGACAGAAGATAGTGTTTGGGAGGGAATGATAGCAATGGGAAGGGGCAGTAGAAACACACGATTCTCATCCACTGCTCACCTCTTGCTGTGTGGTACAGGGCTGTGGCTCAAGGGTTGGGAACTCCTCACTACCCTATAACATAAAATTCATCATTCCGCTCCTAACCTAAATTTGCTAGATGTGCTAATAAATGGGAAAATATTACAAATAAAGAGACAAAAAGTCAACCCCTAGAATCAGACACTGAAGAGATTAAAAAGAAAAATGCCTAGCAGATAGCAACGTTGAAAGCATTATTATACATATGTTATATGGGTTCAAAACTATGGAAGAAAACATGAGTATGATGAGGAAACACATGGATGACACATTGTTTAATAGGATACTTCAAACAATAAAGAGTAAAATGCCTCGAATGAAAATGTACTCAGTGGGATTCTTAGCAAATTAGAGAGCTGAAAGAAAAAGAGATCAGTAAACTTGAAGATATACCAACAGAAACTAACCACAATGAAAGAAAGAAAGGCTTTAAAAATGAACAGAGCACAAGCAAAGTAATATAATAATGCACAGGTAACTGGGTTATGAGGAAGAGTGGGAGTGGACAAAAAAGTTCTACGTGTAATGGATAAAATGCCTCCAAATTCAATAATACTATAAACGCACAGATGTAAGCTTAACCTTCTAGATGAATCATCACAAATAAAACACATGATGTCACAGCATCATCATGAAGATTATGTATTTTGTTTTTAAATGTTATATTTATTTCTATTATTGTGCTATTCTTACCAGAGGCTGGGGATGTAGCCCAGTCACACTGTGCCTGCCTGGCAAGCATGAGGTCCTGAGTTCACCTCTCAGTACTGGGGGAGTGGGGAGTAAATACCACACAAATATATAAAGATACATAGTTAATAAACCAATAATAGAAATAAATATAAATTTTTAAAACAAAATACATAATCCAAAAAAAGGTTAGAAAAGGGATGGAAGGAAGAGCAAAGAAAAGATAAGACAAATAGAACACAGCAAATTGGTAAGTATAAATCGGGAAAAGTCAATAAAATTAAATTAAAAGTAAATGGTCTACATAAGAATGTGACAGTAATAAGAAAAAAGGAAACACAGATTATGGATATAGGGGGTGAGGGTTGCAGGTCGGGGGAAAGGGGAAATAATGAGAATCAAGTCATGTCGTATTCTGGTGCAAACTTAATGTTGAATGTAATGATGATGTGTATTCATAATGTACCAATAAAGATTGAAATTTTTTTAAAAAGTAAAGGATCTAATTGATATAAGGAAAGACTTTTTGAACAAAACCTCTGTAGCACAGGACCTAGAAGAAGGAACCAACAAGTGGGATTGCCTCTTATTAAAAATCTTTTGCTCAGGGGCCAGAGATTTAGGTCAGTGGTTCTGGCACCTGTCTTGTAAGCTCAAGGGCCCAGGTTCAATTCCCTGGCAACCACATACAATACTGGGCATGGAGACTCACCCCAGCAGCAATCAGTACCACATACCACAGTGCCAGGCGTGGTGGCTCACGCCTGTAATCCCAGCACTCGGGAGGCAGAGGCAGGAGGATTGCTGTGATGTGAGTTTGAGGCTGAGCTCAGGGCCAGCCCGAACTACAAAGTGAGACCCTGTCTCAAAAAAAGAAAAAAGAAAAAAGAAAAAATCTTCTTCTCAGCAAGAGAAACCACCAACAGAGCAAAAGGACAAACTGTAGTGTGCAAAAAAATCTTCATCAGACAAAGAGCTGCTGTCTAGAGTATATAAAGAACTTTAGGGCCAGGGATTTAGCTCAGTGGTTCCAGTACCTGCCTTGCAAGCACAAGGGCCCTGGTTCGATCCCCGATAACTGCATACAACATACTCATGCCCAGCAGCAATCAGTACCACATACCACAATGTCATCCATCGTGCACTGGGGAGGCAGAAGCAGGAGAATTGCTGAGTTTGAGGATTTCAGGACCAGCTGGAACTACAAAGTGAGGCCTTGTCTCAATTAAAAAAAAAAAAAAGAAGAACTTTAAAAAATCAACCCCCTAAATTTAAAGACCTAAAGCAAAAATGAGCATCTGAAATGAATTGGACACTGTTCAAAGGAAGAAGTAAAAGCAACCAAGAAACACAAGAAGAAATGTTCAACATCACTGGTCATTTGAGAGATGCAGATGAAAACAACACTGCGATTCTATTTCACTCCACAAATACAAATAAAATCTGTATTTCATCATGAAGTCATCCAACAACAAATGTGGGTGAGGCTGTGAGGAGAAAGGAAACCTTCTCCACTGTTATTGGAAATGTTCACTGATGCACCACTGTGAAGATCAGAGTGGAGATTGCTCAAAAAACTAGGATTAGAGGTCACATCTGACCCTGCTATTTCCATGCTAGAAATATACACACAAAAATTAAAAGATTCATATCACAGTGAAATATGTGCACCCATGTTAATAGTAGCTCAGTTTATGATAGTTAAGTCTTGGAAACAACCCAAATGCCCATCAACAGGAGACTAGATAAAGATGTGGGGTTTTTTTTATAAAATGGAGTATTTCTCTGCCATAAATAATATTAAGTTTGAGTCATTTGTATCAAATGGGTGTACCTTGAGGACATACTCATAAATGGGTCACAGACATGTAAACACTGTACCTTTTCTCTGATATGAGAAACTGAAGTTGTAAATGAGTCCTAAAATGTAGGATAGATATTGTGAAATAGAAAATATCCAAAGGGATAAGTAAAGAAGGGAAATAAAAAATTGATAGTTAACAAAAGGAAACAAAGCATATGTATACAGTGGGCAGCATGTTGTAGGGTGGGCAGGGGAACAAGGAAAATGAAAATTAAGCCATTTTATGCACTGGCACAAACTTTCAATGTTGATTGCAATCATAATGTGTATATAAAATATACCAATAAAATCAATTTTTTTTAAAGTAAATGATCTAAATGCTCTCATTAAAGCCATTGAATTGTCATGTGTAGCAGCACATGCCTGTAGTCCAGCATTCTGGAAAGCTGAGGCAGGAGGATAGTAAAAATTGAGTCTAAGCATGGCAACTTAGTGACTTAGAGATATCTTATCTCCAAAATGAGTAGACAAAAAAATGACTGGGCATGTTGCTTAGTGCAAAGGTCCTGAGTTCAATGTTTGGTATGAAAGAAAAGAAAAAAAAAAGTTGTGAATTGTTAAAAAGACCGAAATAAAAAAGATACCTTCCTTTCTTAAGACACAAATAGCTTAGAGATGGGGAGGAAAGTACATTCTGTAAACACTAGAAAAAGAAGGAGTGAAGGTTGCATACTCTCTGTTCCCTGGCCGCCATGGTTGGAGCAATTTTCCTTTGCCCAGGCCCTTCCACCATGCCATTTGTGCTTTTGAGTCAGCCAACTATGGACTGAATCCTCTAAAAGCTATAAGCCAAAATAAACCTCTCCTTTAAGTTGTATGTGTCAAGTATTTCATATCAGTGAGTAGGGAAATAACTAAAATACCATCTCTCTTGCATCCTGGCTGTCTTTATTCTTCCTACACTGTCAAATGAAATCCAGATCTTACTGAAATGACTAGCTTACCACTTTGACTTGCTTTGCAGAAAGTGTTTCTATTCATTAATCATTCAGAGATATAGCCATGAGGCTGAACTGTTGGCGGTTGTCCTGCCTGATGTACTGACTTTGATGGGCTGCGGCTCTGCTGCTTGCCAGCTGCTGATTTGGGGAAATCTCTGAAGAGCCCAATATTCCCTGAACTACAGTGCACCCTTACCAGTCACCACCAGGACCAGAACAAGTTCATATGGGCAGAAACTGAAGCAAAGCAAGGGAAGAGAAAATGAACATGTTCTATTGTTTTAAGTCTCTAGTATTACATAATATTCTTTGCATACATTATAACTAAGCATCAAAAGAAAGTTTTTCGGGAGGAAAAATATCATTTCCAGATGCTTGTACTCCTTTGCCCTTTCATAGATACCAACATTTCCCTTCTTCTCCATCTCTAAGTATTGTATTGTATCCCCCTCTAAAATGTATCTTTCTAGTAAAATAAGTTACAAATAAACAAGCTTTTAAAAAATTTTTTATGATTGACCAAGTGTTTTCAAGTAGTTTATCTGAATCTCACACATGTTTAAACTTCTGCGATATATGGAATAAGATCCAGTAGCAATACAGGAAGATCTGGGAACGTCTGAACTCTGGGAAATACAACTGCCCTGAGTTGGCATGGCACAGCAGGACTTGTTCTATTGCTCTCACCACTCCGAGCCATTTCTCAGAGGGCACAGACTGCCAGGCTGTAATTTGGCAATGAAGACAAGTCAAATTTTAATACTTATTTATTGTACTAATGTTTATTATGAAATTATATCTGTTTCCTATTATAGAATCATGGTACAAGGATGAGAATATGATTAACTCTGTGGCAACGCTAATTCACAGATAATTTTTTAAATTGTATCAAAAAATGCATTACTCTTAAAATCATAAACATTAAATTTGGCCAGGCAAAAAAATTAAGACAACAATTATATCACGGACACATCTGACTAATCTGTGCCAAACTAAACACACAGGCTGAAAGGTAAAGGCAATGCACTGCTAGTGCGCCAGAGGTCACAGTGATTTCTGTGTAAGGATACCCTGTTTAGAATGCCTTTTCTTGCTTTTCCAGAAGAATTAATATTTGTATGCCATTTAGAAAACAAAGGATTAAGTTGATGCCATTAAGCCCACATTTCTGTTATGTGACTTTAAAATAGGCTGTGGCTGTTAGGGAAACATCTATAACTAATAAACTGTATTTAGACTCATGTAGTTGTGGGTATGGGAGTAGGATTGTTCATTTTAGAGGAGCTGAAGTATACAATAGAAATTGTTTATGTTGATATGTTTATATATCGTTTATGTTTTTCTATTCTTTATAAAAAGAACATAAACTTTATACTTAAAAGATCTAAGTTAAAATTCTTTCTTATTGTCTGTGAGACTTTTGACAAGTAACTTATGGTCTCCAGTCACTGGCTCACTCACCCCCAACCTGTATAATCAGATTGCAGTGAGGACTAAATAGTAAAGCTCTTGCCATCTAAGACATGTATGAGACACAGTAGTTAATGCTTTCCACCCCAAATGTGAGGCTGCCAAGGACAAATCTGAAACCAAAATCAAGAATCACCAAGAATATTAATGAAGCTTACTTTGCTAATCATCTTTTCCTTCATCAGTCACTCAAAAAACAATAACAACACCAGTATGTGGAGCCCCTCATGTGGCCAGGTGCTCTACGGGGCTTCACAGCCCGACAGCCGCCAGTTCAGCCCTCAGGTGGAGAGATGTGAAATGTTTATAGAGGTTTTAAGATAAGCAAATATCTTCTACTCCTGTTCTTTGTACCTTTTTTTTGTCTTAGAGACAGACCACTAATATGTGAGAACTTGAAATCTAGCCCCTGAATCGGGTTTCGTTAGCTCTGGTGTCTGCTCCTCATCGCTGTATGTGTAAGTAATTGTATGTGGCTTAGTTAGGTGCCCTGGATTCTGGGAGCCAGGGAAATTATGCATAGATCTGCCATTAACACTAATGGGGGGTTACATGCACAAATCCTCCACACACCGAGAAAAGAATAGACTCTTCTCATTCATACATAATAGATCTGTAGAAAAATTAGCATGTACGCTTTTAGGAGCTGAACTTGAAGATGTACCTTTTATGGGAAATATGTAAATATGGAGAGAGGATACACTGAAGGACAAGTGCTGTCATGTGCTCCTTTTCTGATGCCTGAGCACCTTGTCAATTTTGCTGCTGCATAAAGAGGGACCAGGTTTCCGTCTGCAGAGGTTCCCTAGTGCATTCGTCTTCCTGGTTCATTTCCAAATTCCCTGGACACAGCTTACTTTGCCAAATTTGCTATTTCCTCTGGGAAGGGGGAAGTGAGGCAGGCAGCCCAATTCACCAGTCAACAAGCTGGTGCTAAAGGGAACATTTTCCACGAGCACTTCTTTCATTCATTTATCTTGTCTTAAAAGCTATTGTTAAATGGTTTTACGATGTAAGATGTTCTAGGAATCGAGAAATATCATCAATATTCCCTGTAGGCATGCCAGCCCTCCCGATCAACGGAGTTACCCCTGCAGGCTACACAGATCCTAAATAGTGGACGGAAAGACAATAAGGAGAAAGAGTGCCTTGCCTGGTGCCCGGACCCAAAGAGAGGAAATCCCTCCCTAACTTGTGAATCACATCCTTCTAGCTTCTTCCCGGTGACATAATGGCTCATCTGACATTCTAGGAGCCACATTTCCTCGTCTGTCAATGCCATGATCAAGAAAGGCAGTTTACGGGCCAGGGAGTAGCTCAGTGGTTCCAGCGCCTGTCTTGCAAGCACAAGGGCCTAGGTTCAATCCCCGGTAACCACATACAATACTGGGTGTGGAGACCCACACCCAGCACCAACCAGTACCACATACCACAGTGCTGGGCGTGGTGGCTCACGCCTGTAATCCCAGCACTTGGAAGGCAGAAGCAGGAGGATTGCTGTGATGTGAGTTGGAGGTTGAACTCAGGGCCAGCCTGAACCACAAAGTGAGACTCTGTCTCAAAAAACCTAAAAAAAAAAAAAAGGCAGTTTACACGCCAGGGACATGGCTGCTCCACACCTGATCAGACTTTTAATGTTAGGTCAAACCAGCCGTTGTTACCCTCCCTGCTGCTCACACCAGTAGCCTACCCCTGCTTCCAGCCCCTCTGGGTACTGTGTCCAGCCATACTCTCAGCTGTCTTTTCTAGTTGCCTCAGTGGTGTTGGCAAAATGGTCCTGGAACCGGTTCTTTGATCAGTCAGAGTGGGTGAGGTGAGAATGTACAGTAGGTATGTTTACTGCTGAGTCCTGTCCTGCTCACCATATATTTACTCTAGTACTTCATTTATTCAATCATTTTTTTCTTTCTTTTATTCATCAATGTTAATAAACCTTTTTAATTCTAAGTACTGACAGAAGCTAGAAAGAATCCTCCCAAAATTGGCTACATTTTCACTTTGGGAGGAGCGTAATCTATGGGAGGAGAATAGTAACTCAAAGCAAATTTCCATATGGTATAAAACATGCTATGAGAGAAGTAATTGTAGATGATGTGAAGACACAAAAATACAAGCACTAAATGTACCTTACTTTTACTAAGTAAAACTCCTGAGTCATAAAGATAAACAACATAAACTAAGACCCATGACAAGGATATACTTGTAAGTATAAAACTAGAAAGTGTGCCCTAATCAAAAACTTCTTAATTCTGGGTGGGGGATTTAGCACAGTGGTTCCAGTGCCTGCCTTGTACAAGGGAAAGGTCCCAAGTTTGACCCCCCAGTAACCACATGCCACGGTGCCAGGTATGGTGACCCATGCCCACAAGCAATCAGTACCACACAACACAATGCTGGGTGTGGTAGCTCCCACCTGTAATCTCAGCACTGAGGAGGCAGAAGCAGAAGGATTGCTGTGAGTTCCATGCTTGCCTGAGCTACATAGTGAGCTCAGGGTCAGCCTGAACTACAAGTGCTAGACTCTGTTTCAAAATATATATATATATAAATTCTAAAACCCATCCTAGAATGCTAAAATGAAGAAGAATCCAGGCAGGCAGCCGGTATGTGCAACTGAAGGCCTGAAAACTGAGTGGTGGGAGGAATGTCTGGTTGTATTGTGCTGTCTCATCCAAGACCACTGCAGAGCAGTAGACCACCCAAGCAGTAGACCCCGTCCTGCAGCTACACCCTACTCTAATCTCCAAACATCTGAGTTTACACTGTGGATAGATCAAGAAACACACAGTCAGGCCTAGGTCAGTGTCAGATTCACTACTATCGGGACACTGCGAGAATTTCCATCCTTACTCAAGCTAAAGCCCTGCAGTACCACTGCCATGCTCTGACAAAAGGCCACAGTCACATGATTCCTCCAAAGCTGCTACATCCAGGGAACTCAGCAGCCCGTGCACACACACCCCTCCCCTCTCTGTGGTCCAGAGCCGGGAGCCCCCTTCATCCAGCCCCCTGGGACTGCTGAGGAGCAGTTTGAGGCCCTAGCTTCTGATGAACTGTTCAGTTAAATAGCAAATGGTCAAATAGTTTTTTGAGAATCATCACTTTTTTCGTAAAAAAGATACAGATAAGAGCAAAAGGGAAGAGGTAAACCTCAAAGTAACTACTGCAATTGGATTAAAACTGGAATGGTGATAAAGTGGAAAAATTCATCCTTCTATTTGTCAAAAAGGAAAAGAATTTGAGTGTTACCATAATCAAAGTGTGCTCCTATCAGATATGTGGAAATTAACATGTTTTATAAGATATTAAGTCAAAACCTAAAACTATATCTTTATATCTTTTATGTAGCTTGATATCTCTATTGGATTATTATTTTTTATTAATTTTTATCCTGAATGACATCATTTGAAAGGAGAGTAGAAAGAAAGAAAGAAAGAATCCGAGAAAGACTGTACTAGCATTGCACATGCAAATGAATACATTATGGTAGCAGGGTTTTTTTCTTTCACTGAATAAATTTACATTTACATCAGTTAGATCCGTTGTAATTCTGCAACCAATGAAAATTAAATACATACATATTTTGTCATGAAAGCCCTCATAGCTATAACCTTTTGATTAAGATCTATTGTAAAATTAAGAATAAATTTCAGTCAACCAATTTTAAATGTGACAACTTTTAATACTCATTTTACCCAGAAGTACACTTTAACTGGTAGTTTTCCAATACCCAGCAGAAGTCGCCTTCATTTTTCCTGCTAATTCCCTAGATTTTGTAACAATTCTCATAAACTGATAAAATTTTATAAACTCCCACCATAAAGAATAAATAATATAAATAATCTGCTTTTGACCAAAGATATGTTTGTGGATGTGATATATAATTGCTGTTTACATATTCAACTGAATAAAAATCAATCACAAAATGGAAGTAAGCAGGGAAATAGTGAAGAAATAAATTCTTTAGCTTCAGCAGTCCCCACATCTCTGTTTCTTGCCTACTAGCCATTGCAAGATCAGTAACTGCGGTCCAGGTCACCTGAGGAGGTCTTGCTCATTAGCATGCAAGTAAAACAGCACAGAAACAGACAACAGCCTCAGCGCGGATGCTCCGAGTGATCTTCCAGGGTAATTACAATTTGTTTCACCATTCATTTCACGTGGTGAATTAGTGAAGCAGAGATTAAGGCACTTTGCACAGTAGAGTTGTGACAAGATTATAAAAGAGTAGAGGAATGACACAAGTTAAAGACTAGAAATGGCAACCACTTTTAGAGTGACTGTGTTAGACACCGTCAGCTGAACCCTTACTTCTTTCCATAGTCTTAGAACCTAGGCACTCAAGTTTACAGATTAGGAAACGAGGGACAAGAGAAGAAAACCCTTTGCCTCGCCTCGTAAGAGGCAAAGCAAGGTTGGCCTGACCTTAAAGACCAACTTTTTCCTACAATGCTGCTGTACTTATAGGAAGTAGAAGAGGAATGGATATTTTTGGCAAAAAACATCGGAGTACTTTTACTTGTAAAAAGAGCAATGACTGTGATGGAAAGAATTCCCTAACAAGTCCATCTTTAAACTCATCTTTAAAGATAATCCAATTTAGAATAATTTCATTACCATAGACTCAATGATGTTTTGGTATTTATAAGGATCTTTTTGTCTTGGACAGCTAATATCTCAAAATTCAATTATAAAATTATATAAATAGCTCATGGTCGTTACCCAATATCTGTGTTGTACTTTATGGATGAAAATATTTCTTTACATACTGTCTCTCATCTGATACATACAGGAGGATTTGTACACACCATGGCATGGAACCACACAGGTTATCCCAGAAGAGGTGACATCATAATAATTTTCAGAATTGCCTTAGGCTCATTAAAATAAAAATTCAAAGATCTCTGTTTCCCCAATGAATTTTAATCTCATGGGTTTAGAATAAGTAGTTCTAGGAATTTATATTGGGCATCAGATGACCAGTTAATGTGAGTATCATATGGGTTGAGATCTCAGTATCATGCCTTGAGACACACTAATACATATCAAAAGGCTAATGATAAAACCTGACTTCCTCTCCACTGCATGGAGGCAGGTAGGATCCTTTCTCTCCACTCTAAACAGATGACCATGTTGTTTAGCACGGGGCTGTTTTCATCCAGGATAACCTCAAGCAATAACTGAGCGGTACCTGACTCCTCAAATTCCATAGCTCAAGTCTGCCTTTTCAGGCTATTTATTCCTAATACCACTCAATCTTGTCCTTTTCTCTGTCCTCTTCTCCACACCTTAGGCCTTCTAAGCCCTCAGTGGGACCCCACACATTTAAAAAAACCTTGTTAGCAATAAGTGTTTTTTAAATACCTAGCACTATGCTGGAGTCCATCACTAGCACTCAGAACATGTGCCCAGCGGTTCACTCAGTTATTTAAAAGCCAAATCAGTGTGAAGTTAAGAAATTTTGCATCTCTGTGTACCAGGGTCATGTTAGGAATTCACTACAGGCTCAGCATACTATAATCTATTAGATTGAGGATCTACCTGCTTGAGGATACAAGAAAGATAATTTGCACCGCAGAGTCCACATATTATATTCAGCCCCAAGTCCTCCAGTCCAAAGGCAGTCTCCCCACATGCCAGGTTCTGGAAGTTGCACACTTCAGCACACTGGGTATTGGTTTCTGTTTCCTTACTCTCTGTATAATCTGTCTGCCCCATTTCACCAAAAGTACTTCAAGACTCAGGGCTGTTCAGTACTCATCCTTCAGTTACCATCATCTAACTCAGTGCTGGCCAAGTAACAGACACTCAGTAGTGTTTTTAAGTAACAATCACATCAAGGAAATTAACCAAACATATTGTTGAGTGGAGCATATAAGTGAAGCCCATGTTTGAGTTTCTGTACTCACTTCTATCTTGTATGCAAGACCCAGATGTGCTATCTCTCTTCAGTATGCTCACCATAATAAAATCCATAGGCTAGACAAAATATATTCTTGAACTTAAATGGGAGTTATTCTTCCATGTTGTTTTATGTGGTTGATTCTTAAAGCACTATCTTTCCCAGTTTATGAAAAAACTTCATCCAGACACACTAGAAAGAAAGGAACATGAACTCCTTACTCTGTGCCTGGGTATGATTTATTATACACTTCTTTTGGTGGAATCTGATAGGTCACAGCTACAATGGCATGATGTAGGTTCATTACTGTGCTCTTGGGCAGTGTATGATGTCTTCCAGATGCTCTACAAGAATTTACCATCTCTGTGGTACCTCCAGGAGAGAAGGTCAATATTCTCACCCTGGATGAGCAGAGAAGGATCAACCCACCAAATTTATAAGTAGCCATGATGAGTCTTGTGCCTGCAGATTCAAAAAAAAAGCAGATGTTTCAGTCAGATCAGATGATAACAAAATACTAAAGCTTGGGTAGTTTATAAACAACAGAAAGTTATTTTCCACAACTCTGAAGGCTGCAAATTTGAGATTAAGGTACCAATATGGTTGTATTCTTCTAAGTTTCAGACTGCTGCCTTCTTGTATCCACATATTATGGGATAAGGATAAGAGAACTTTTGGGGATTTCTTCTAAGGGCACTAACCCCATTCATGAGTGCCCTGTTCACAGGTACTAATTATCTCCCAAAGATCTTCACCTTGTAATACCTTCATATTACCATATAAAGCTTGAGGGCACACAGACACACAGCTCATTGCAGCAGGGCTGTCTTCATCTTTGCTAGAAGGGGACTAGATGTGAGATAGGAAGACAAAGGTTAAAGAAAAGCAGGCATAGTTAAGAGTGTGTACCTGGCAATAATCCCAAGTGTAGTCCAAAGACCAGCATGCCAGCACTGTCAGAGGGCTGATTTTAATGCTGAATATTAGATCCTCCTCTACTGATGGGCAGACTTTTGGGGGTAGAAACCAGCAAGCTGTGTTTTACCAGGTGATCTAGGTGTTTCTCTTTTTTTTTTTTTTTTTTTTTTTTGAGACAGGGTCTCACATTTTTGTAGTTCAGGCTGGTCCTGAACTTAGCTATGATCTCACAGCAGTCCTCCTCCTACCTCTGCCTCCTAAGTGCTGGGATTATAGGTGTGAGCCACCACACCCAGCACTGTGGTATGTGGTTCTGATTGCTGGTGAACAGGAGTCTCCACACCCAGCAATGTTATATGTGGGCAGGTGCCAGAACCACTGAGCTAAAACCTCAGCCTGCTAGATGTTTCTTATAAGTGCCAAGGTCTGAAAAGTACTCAGCCCTGTGGTCAGACAGCCTGAGCTCACACCTGCTCCATTTTTCATTAGCTTTCCAGGTCTCCACTACTTTTATTAACAAAGTATAATGATAACATCTAACTTCCTGGGCTTGGTGGGAAGTGAGGAGTACACGAGCTAATGTGAGTAAAACATGTAGTCCACATCTGAAAAGCAGTCAAGTCTGCTATGGTTTAGATCTTAAATGTCTTTCAGAAGTGCACACGCTGAAGGGTTGGCCTTTAGTTCATGGTGCTGTTGGGAGATGGTGCAATCTTTAGGAGGTGGAGCCTAGTGGAGGAAGTTATGTCATTGAAGTGTGCCCTCGAAGCTGATATTGGAACCCCAGGTCCTTCCCCTCTCTCTTTTTGTCTCTTAGGTCCCTTGGGGTAAAGAGATCTCTGCCCTATGCTCCTGCCACACCCGAAGAAACAGGATCAAACAGCCATGGATTCAAACTTCTGAGTCATGAGCTAAAATAAATATTTGCTCCTTTAAAATGATTTTCCTCATATATTTCATGATAGCAACAGAAAGCAAATGCAAAGCCCTTACCATAGATATGCAGAAAAATATAGACTCATCATAAACCCTTCCACACTTTCCCACCCAGGACTCTCACTTCCAGCTACCTTGCAAGGTTAATTCTTGGCCCAAAGTCCACTTTAATTCACACAAACTCTTGGATCCACCTGGGTCATTTATAATTTGTTCATTAATGGAGCACAGGCAGTCCACGGGTATAATTTTGTAGACCCCCACTGAAAACCCCTGCATCTCTCAGCAGCTCTGGAACCGTCTGTGCCCTCGGCCAGTCTGGGCTTCAGGTGGGAAGAAAAGCTTGGTAGATCTTCCCAAGGTGACAGAAATTTCCAGATGTGTTTATGAAAACAATAAGCTTGCATTCACCTTTCATCTTAGATGTGCAGCTCAGTGAATGTAAATGATTGCACAAATTTCATTCAACTTGGAAAAACATCCCAGGCTGTGGTGGTAACATACTGGACCAGGTCTCTCCCTTGGTTTATGGTGGAATCTGTATTTAGCTATGGTTCAGTCATCCATGTAGAGGTGCCAGGGCACCTGGAGCTCTTGTGCCATCCTTCCAGTTTCATATGAATACTTAGTAGACCCCTTCCCCTATACAGTTACCACAACTTTATATAGACTTTTTTGCATACTTTTATTCACTGCTTAAGAAAATATTACAGAAAAAGCCAAAATTAATGTATCCATGGGTTCTTCTGGTCTGTTGTTAGAGAAAGTGAAAGTTAAATCATAAGACTAAAGAGCCTAGTGAACACACATAGTGCTGATGGGAACGTGTGTGTGTGTGTGTGTGTGTGTGTGTGTGTGTGTACATGCACACAAAGAAACCTTCCAGAAAGGGATGGGACACATTCTAGTAGTGCAAGGAAGAAATACATCTACATATAAACAGAGAGAGATGGTTGATATGTATCATACTGATATAGACAGAGACATAGACCAAAAGAGCTGAAATTTCCCCTTTCTCTAACCCTGTAAAGGTGTAGGAGTTCTCAAACTATCTGAGATGCAGGACAATTTTTCCTTTGATTTTTGTCATTGTATTATCCATCTGTCATGCTATGAATGCTCTAAAATGAATTATTTTTTAAAGTAAATTAAAAAATACATGATACTATCCTTAAGACAACACTTCCCCAAACTTGTCCTTGTGTCTAAGGAAAGAATTAGATATTAAACCATGCAGAAATGAACATCTACAATTGCAGCACTCTCGAGTGAGGCAATGACATGCCTTGGTCACCCGAGGAGTGAAAAGATCGCTTCACCTCTCAGCCCCCACCAGGTGACCCTGACCTCCGGGAAGAGCACAGTGATCTTGAGGGTAAAGAGAAGCACAAACTTTGAACCATCCATGGTAAGCAGAGGACTGCACAGGTGGGAGTTCAAACACAACCTCCCATTCTCCCTTTCTCCTAGTAGAACCTGTCACCGAGATTCACTTATGCCCAATGGCAATGGAGACTTAACCCGAGTTGGCATGTATATTGGTTATTCATTTTCTCTTTTAATTATGCTATGTTTCCAATCTTTTTTTTTCTTTTTTTTTTTTAAGACTGTGTCTCATTTTGTAAGTCAGACTGGCCCTGAACTCACAGCGATCCTTCTGCCTCTGCCTCCCAAGTGCTGGGATTACAAGCATAAACCACCATACCTGGCACTGTGATATGTGGTACTGATTGCTGGTGAGTGTGAGTCACCATGCCCAGCATTGTCTTATGCGGTTACTGAGGATCAAACCTGGGCCCTTGTGCTTGCAAGGCAGGCACTGGAGCCATTGAGCTAAATTTCTGGCCCTACACTTCCAAGCTGATTGCTATAAGTAAAGGCTGAGGGAACTACATTGCTATAAAATGTCAATTCCTGAGTAGCAAGCCTGCGGTTCTAAAGGACTGGGACAACCTCCTGGCCCTCTCGGGGTGCTATTAATGTAAGAGGAGATTAGAAGCCCTGAATGATCTGGCATTTCTTCTTCCAGCCAATTTCTATGCCACTCCTTTGCCTCCTCTTCTGCTTCACCCTCTTAATAGTCATTGTTCCTTAGGCAGACACTGCTTCCCGCCTCTGTCCATTACACTCCAAGGTCACTTGGGTGGGGACGTGTTCTCTGTGGTGTGGCATTTTGCATACTGACTCTACTTTTGCTTATATTTTCTTAAAATTATAACCTGTATACAAGCAGCAAATAAATACTGCAGTAAGGATATGACTTTTTAGAGGGCTTCTACGATTTGATTAGTTACTGCAGACTCCACCCAACAGTCTGGTTCTGCTCAGCGCGCAGAGTTGGGAATACACTTTACAAAACTACCCTCATTTGCTCTTGCTACAAACTGCATTCGTGAGCTTGATCCTTGTCAGAGAAAACAACCATGACTAGCCCCCGCCCTGCGTTTTCATCTTCATTTCCTTTTTGCTGGGTTACAGTGACAGCTGATGGCTCTCGACGCACACACAGCACACTCCCCAGCTACACGCACTTTTAAGTCTCCAGCTTCTAAGTTGGGTAGAGCTAGGTTCAAATTCTGGGGTCCATCACTAAGCAAGTGCATGACCTTGAACAGGTTACTTAGAGACCTACTTTACACACCTATAAAAAGGAAAAAATGATAGCACCTGGCCCAGAAGGTGATTGTGAGGATTAAATTAGATGATGCATATAAAATAGCTACTGAAATGCTTAAGACATAGTAGACACTAAATGAAGGTTAATTATTATTGTAATCTCTCCTTGTAGACAAGATCCAGACAATGTCCTTTAATTCAAAATGGCAACATTTTAAGACACTGTGCACAAAATTAAAGTACAAATGAGTATTATAGTTGGCTCTCAGAAGCCTGCTTACTCACATGAGATGTGTTTCTTCAGGACCCACTTAGCACTGGTGGCTATGTTAGGTTAATAAGGCAGAACACCCTAATGAGGAGCTGACACATATTGGAATAAGCAAGCCCGTAAGAGCAAAATAACAATTCCAGTATCTTTTTCGCTTGCTAGCCAAAACCTGAGGGTCTGTACTGGTGTTATGCCTCGTCCTGGGGACGTACCCACCTGCAATAATGGCCCCTGAGTTCTGGTCTGCATTTGAGGCAGCTCTGAGGACAGGGGCAGAAGGGAGACAAAGGAGTCATGGTGTCCCTGCTGCCCCATCTCAAAAGCACCCTGATCCCACAGATCCAGAGCCAGCAAGTGTCTGTTAACAGTAGCTGCTATGGCAGACCCACCGACACACACCAGAAAGACGACCAGCAAGACACAAACCCAGGCCTCCCTTCAAATGAACTCCTCCTCTCATCTTTCCACAGGGCGTGTACAGCTCCACTGTGCTTCCTTCTACAGTTGTTCATAAACTGAAGAGAGAAACCAGCATTGGTCTCAAATTAACCTTCTCCTCATTCTGAAGGATTCGAGTGTCAGGTCCATCATCGCCAAGCAAAACGTCCTGTATGTCCCTTAACAAAGAGGATTGCGGCCAGCAGACTTGACACGTCCCCAGCACATGAAAAAGGGGACAGAGCAACAGCCTCCGTGGGAACTGTTTTCTTTTTCTTTCTTCTTTTCTCTCTTTTCAGTTTTTATTTCTTTTAAATATCTTTTCAAGAGGCATCAAAAAAGGCTCTCCTTTCGAGAAGAGATTGCCTGGTTTGAAGGAGGGTTAAATAAACAAATGATAACAACACCAATCAACCCTCTTTGCTTACAGCCCGCAGAGTCAATCTGCCTCCTGGCTGCAGAGCTACCAACCCCTACCAACCCGCAAAGGCAAACTAATTAGACACAGACAAACACTTAGGCGATCACACCTTGTGAATGTAAGCGTCTTCCTGTCATTTGGCAAGTCTCTCGACTGCCTCTGAGCGTGAGACAACAAATCCCCTGCAAACAAGTTCCTCACTCTCCCCGTTAGTGAGACCTAGCAGATCACAATGGCTAGAGGTGAAAGGTGGCAGTCTCGTCAGGTAATGACATCTCTCCAACAGCCCATATTAAAACAGCCGCACTTGTTTAGACTAGCCTATTTGCACCTACCTACAGAGGGCCTTTTTAATGTAATTATTAGCCTCTGCCGCCCTGCTTAGGATTTGAAAATATCGTTCATTTTCATCTTGCTCCAGCTACCGCTGCTATCTTCTATTCCGTCTCAGTCACCTCATCTTCCCACAACTAAGTGTAGGAACAAGCACGAACTAGAAGAGCTGAATTAACAAGAACAAGTTGGCAGGTGAGCTATGTGACAAAAAAAAAAAAAGAAAAGAAAACTAAGGGAGTTGACAATATATTCTAATCACTACCTGTCTGTGGAAATCTGGAAAAAAAAAATTTAAGTGGCTTTTTCTTAGAGAGACCAAAAAACTACAGCAATAATCGTCAAAACGTACGGATACGAAAGCAAGAGAGCCAGCATCCTAATAACAGCTCACAGCCAGCAAACAACTGCATGTTGCTGAAAAGGAGACAGAGGGAAGCTAGCAGCTATTGACAGGGCGGGTCAGGAGTTCTCCTAACTGCTCTTCATAGTACAGAATTTGGCCTTCGACATTTTAAGTAGCCGGAAGGAACGGCCCCACCTGACCTGTCTGCGCATTATACAAACAAATGCATCACCGTGTGACAGTCTGGCTGATACATTACAGACCTGTAGGTCAAAGACCAGAATTTCTAAGTCCCCCGAATGGTTTTCTTCTTTCTGCCTCTAAGTATCCGGGTCATATTCGGGCAGAGCGGTGAGGATGTTTTATCCCCCAATATTAATTGTTAAATATCTGCCATTGCTTGGAGCTGTGCTCACTTAAAAATGGAGTGGTTGACTTCCTGTCGGGATGGTTTTCAGTCTCACTCCTCAAAACTTACTGGCGCTTGAGTTGCACTGCAGTTTACGGCTGTCACTTATTCATGAGTAGAAGCAAGGAGGAGTTTTTAAAGGCATCAGTTTAAACTGTCACCAAGGAAAGACTTTTGTACGAAGCAATATACATCTTCCCATTTTCTTTCTGTGGTTTCCCTTTGTCTGACATTCTCCAGTACTTCCTTTCTCTGCTCACCCCACTCCCTACCCAGAGAGGAAGAGGGAAGCCACTCTCCAGGACAGCTCTGAGGAAAAGGAGCAGACAGGGCCACAGAGCCTCGGGGATATGGTGTCGTGCGGGGTAAAATCCCCAGAGACTACACATGTGATCTACTGCTGATGCCAATACCATGCCAGGTAAATGGGACAAGAGGAAAAATGTGAAGTGGCCCCTGCTCCCTTCTCCTGAGGAGAAGAGAGCTAACGATGACACCCAGAGGCTGCCACTCCTAGTCTTTTGTTCTAGGTCAGCAGCCTCTCAGGGCAGTGCCCACTGTTAACACAAATTCAGAATTGCCAGTGAGCAATTGCTGCTCAAAATTGAAAATGAAGATGAAAACTCACATTCAAACAGCGTATGAGACAAGGTCAGAGGGAAATGATATTTTTTTTTCTGGTAAACAACAGAATTTTAACAAAAGCTTTTAGAGTAGAAAAAGAAGGAAAAAAATCAGAGTTTTTCTCTGTTCTCAATGGTTAATCTTTTCAAAGCTGTAGACAGAACTTCCATACCAAGATAATATCCCAGCACAATACCTGTGATAGATACCCACCCACCCCCAGCTTTTGATACAGATAATTAGAAAACTCATAAAAGGTCCCAAAATTGCCAAGCATGGTGACTTATACTGTTATCTCAGCTACTTGGGAGGCTGAGACAGGAAGATCTCAGATTTAAAGGCAGTCTGTGAAACTTAATGAAACCTCCTCACAATATAGTAAAAATGACTGAGGATGTAGCTCAGTGATAAAGTGCCCTGGTTCAATCCCCATTACTGAAGAAAAAAATACAAATTGGGCAACACTATTGAAACACATTCATGGACTGGTACTCTTAGCTTTTAATCATGGGGAAGTTTCTACTAACTGCAAACATAAATGGGATGAAGAACACACTTTTAGACACACACACACACACACACACACACACACACACACACACACACTGAATTCACGAAATACAGAGAAATGTGAAAAGGATCGAGCAGGACTTGGATCCCAATGTCTGCTCCCAACCCAAGCCCATAAGGCCCTCCCTCACCAAGGACAAAGCCTTTGGCTGCCCTGGAACTGTCTTCGGAGCCCCAGAGTACTGCTGGCTCAGCAGCCTCCGATTCTGCATTTTTATAGTAAGGAGGATAAGGGGATAAGTGTGAGATTTTGGGAATACAATATCTTACACAAAGATATTATACACACAAGAGACTTGGGAAGAATTTGCAGCAATGCATGTGGAAAGACAATGACTTTCAGAATCCACCATGTCACAGGAAACACTCCAACATCTTCCCCACCTTTCAGCACAGTCAGAGACCTCAGTGCTCTGTGCAGTCTGAGCCTCAGACTCCCATCTACACAGATCTAATAGTTGGAGGTTATCTACACCCCCCATCTAGTGGCAATGCCTCACCTGGATAGATTCCCAACACACCCAGAAAGTGACAAAAGGGAAAATATTTGGGTTCATTAGCCAACTCCAAACCAAAAGCAATATGTTCCAAATTATTCATGTCATACCCTTAAATTTTATATAGAAAAATGTAAGGGACTGTTTCCTTGTCCAGCATAAAACAAAGACAGAAAAACATAGGATAAAATACTATACTATGTGTCAAAGGCAAGTTGAAAAGGAGATGAAAGAAAGTGTGTATACGTAAAATGTGGACAGCATTGAGAATGTAGCAGTCAAGCATAAAGTCTGTGTCACAGGCAGGGACTGGAAAATTTTTCCACTCCACTTTCCCTCATGATCTGGGGAAATTTCTAGACTGAATTTTCCAAACTACTGTTTGTTTTCTATCAAGATAAGATATTAAACATGGTCAAGACAATTGATTTGGAACATTAGCTTAAATATAGCCAAAAAATTCTTTAAAATTTTAATGACAAGTAGATGAGAAGAAAGAGACAGGAACATATAGCGGCCCAGGGTCTTCTCGTAACAGTAACAGAGACTTTTACTGCCAGAGTCATGTGTTTCCACTGTTTTCTAAAGTCCCATCCTTTTCCTGCTTCATAATGGTTTGTAAGCTGGCCACGCCTTTTAAGAGTGCTAAGTAGGGAGGGCCGGGGAGTTATCTCAGTGGTTCTGGCGCCTGTCTTGCAAGCACAAGGGCCCAGGTTCAATCCCTGGGAACCACATACCTATACTGGGCATGGAGACTCACCCCAGAAGCAACCAGTACCACATACCACAGTGCCGGGCATGGTGGCTCACGCCTGTAATCCCAGCACTCGGGAGGCAAAGGCAGGAGGATTGCTGTGATGTGAGTTTGAGGCTGAGCTCAGGGTCAGCCTGAACCACAAAGCGAGACCCTGTCTCCAAAAACCTAAAAAAAAGAGTGCTAAGTAGGGAAACAAAATTATAAAGTGAAAAAGTGATCATAAATATGTTAATATGGGTCATACATTTCTCCATCGAACATATGTGATACCTACTTGTGATAATTGATGTCCCCTGTCTATAAGACCAGGCTACAGGGTCAAGCTGTATGGTCCAATGCCACTCTAGATGTTGTCATAGAATTATTTTCAGTGGGACTAGTATTTACATCAATAGGCTTTGACTAAAGCAAATTATTTCCCATAATGTAGGTAGGCCTCATCCAATCAGTTACAGTGCTTACAAGAAATAGCTGAGGTCTCCGAGAGAAGAAATTCTGACTTACGAACACATATAACAGAAGCCTTGCCTATATTTCCAGACTGCTTCCTGTGGGGTTGGGACTCAAGCCTGAACCATCAGCTCTTTCCTCAATTTCTAGCCTGCCAACCTTCCCTACATATCCTATATGGCTAATATACATCTGAATGATTCTATTTATCTTGAAGATAAATACAGTACCATAGAGAAGTTCACATTCTTATACACTACCAAATGAGATACACAAATTTTAAAAATCTGCAGCTACATTTCAAGAAAATATTGGTATCATTCAATATAAATCACCTAATGTTCTGTGTACCCAGCACAGTGCTGGAGCTGCAAATATGATTGAGATGGTGCTAACTTTAAAATGCCCACAATCTGGTTGAGACAATGATATGCACAAGATACAAATCTATGCAGCATTCTGGAGAAAGTAATAGCAAAGGAGCTTAGAGTTTCTGAGGGTGTTCACAGAAAGAGCTTCTGCCTGAAGGAACTGGGGAAGCTTCATTTGCAAGACAGCATCTGGGCTGAACACTCAGCCTATCACAACGTACCAAGGAAACCAGAGAAATTTCAGCATAGGGGTCAGAGGTCATGAGTCACCAAACCATGAACATTCACAAAGCCACAGAGTAATGGAAAAGATGATCCTCAGCATGATAGAGATCTGCACAGCACTGATCCTCAGGATGCACCAGGCAGAAGTTTCCCAGTACCCCTGAAATGGGCATCCAAGGCCAGGACCATGGCAGGAACAGAGAAGATAGTGATATGCTCCAGCCCTTGATTCACTCGTTAATTAGTCTGGGCATAGCCAACCCCCTCTGCCCAGGAGGTCAGGCCATTTTCTTAGATTCTCCTGGCTATAGCAAGCATCACACAATCAAGGAAAGTACAGACCATATTCCAAGACCTTTGTACAGCCAGTTCCAAGGCTCACTTGGGTCAGACTCAATCAGCTCTTGCAGTCCACACTGCAAAACTGTATTTATGGTCATGACTAAAGCATACGATGAAGATGGAAAAAAAAATTATGTTCAACATATCAGATGTATAAAAGCACAATGTTTTTTAAAAAAATACCTGTAATAAAAGAACTACTTCATAGCACCAGTGCCTATTCCAGGGTCGCAAACCTAAATGCTTTGGTGGTCCAGGTGCCTGATTTAGCCATGGAAATTAGGAGGAAGAGAGTACAGAGTTGTGTGGCCTGATGAAAGTCCTCAGGAACATCTGCAGCCAGTTTGGGCCCTTTTTCTGCCCATACAATTTAAAGAATTATTTACCCCTTACTATCTCTAAAATGAAGTATTTGAAACAATACAATCTTAGAAGTTTCCAAAATATGAATATTTAACCAGTCTGCAACTATACAAGATGTACTAGGATCAGATGCCAGGACACCTCTTGTATTTTTAACTTTCACCCACTGAGTAGAACAGTAGGGACTCACGTTGGCAACTGCTTGACCCAGTTGACACTATGTCTTCAGCAGGAAAAGGTGGTCTCCACTGGGGAGGTGAATTATGCAGGATCCAGGGCTCCATATGGCTCCTTGGTCATTAGAGTACATCACATGCGTTACTTTCTCTCAAAGAGCTGGCTGGGGGCCCTCTTGCTCCATCTGACCACCTGTCCCCTTTTCCTTCTCTGTCACACAGACCACTTCCCCTCCTCGTAGCACACAAGTGTGTGCACAGTCAGCCTTGGCCAGTCACAGCAGCAGCAGATCAGGTGCACAGATACCAGGGCACTGCCAGCTTGACCAGGGCCTGGCACCCTTCAGCTCTCCCTAAGACCAGAGCGAAGTCAGCTGTCCCTCTGAGAGAGGGTGTAAGACAGTCACCCACTCAGAATCTAAAGTCAGCTGTCCCTCTGAGAGAGGGTGTAAGACAGTCACCCACTCAGAATTTTATCCTTTGCTGAACCCTGAGGCTGCACAACGCAGGGAAGCTGGCCTTCAAACGTGTGGGTAGGGCCGCAGGATACCTCAGGCTCACTGGAACCATTTGCGAAGCAAGACAAGAGAGCTCTGACTTGGCTCTTGCCTAGGTGGAAATATTTTGCACGCATTTGGAGAACCATGTATTTAGAAGAGATCATAGTTGTTTTTTTGAAATTAGGCAATTCAAAAATAGTAAACTGATAGATAGAAATAGAAAGAAAAGATTTTTTAAGACACTTCTATTCTATCTCTGCCTTGAAATCACAGCAGCTTTTGGAACAGCTTTCTCTAGTGCTAACCTGAGTGTCCAATCTGAAGACAGCTACATTCCACTTTATCTCACGGCTCTTACTTTATTTCCACTCACTCTTCTCCCCAGTGGCATTCTCTGGATACAATTGCCGTTCTTCAAGCCAGGCTGTCCCGCAGCACAGCGCTGACGCCATGTCCGTGCACGCTGGGTGCAGGCAGACCTTTGCACTGCGGGAGACATTTGGGAATGTGGGCAGCCCACGGGAGTCAGAAAAGGGAACAGTCTCCATTTCTGAAGTAGCTTGTGCGAGAAGACAATCCCTAACCCCAAGACATCATCATCTGTAAGCTTTTTTAAAAATTTACTTGCTTGTAAAGGTCTTTAGTACAGGTCTAGACTCAAAGAGTAAGTATTCAACAAATACTGTAGGGCAGTTAATTGATCAAGTCTCCTCCTTCGGCCCGTGTCTAGAAGGGCTCCCTGTGGTTTCCCTTAAAGGCTTTACTGCGCCCTGAGAACACCTGCTTCAGAATCCCCTGCCAGAAGGGGAAATCCTACCGAGAAGAAGAAACACCTGCACAGTGAGGGGCCTGCACAGAGCAGGACTCAAAACTGGCCGGTGGCGCTTGAAAGCCCAATTTCACTTTCACAGAGTAACTTCACTTATTTTTAAAATGAATCATTGATGTGGAAAGAGAACTTCAGCTCAGCCCAAACTGACTGAAAACCCCTCCTCACTGAGGTGTTTGGGAGACCTCCCTGAAAACCTAGGAGTTTGGGTTTCACATTTTGTGGCTTCCAACCAGCAAGGCCAGCTTTCTGTGGTCACTAACCCAGGACAGTGTGCAGTGATGCTGTCCGTCCACCTCCTAGTTTTCAGAAGACTCGTGATCATTCTGGGATGGAGTTCGTCTACCTGATACTGTGACAATAGGAAAATGGAAGAAGAAATAACTATCAATAAGATATGATTAGAACTAAAATTTGCATTATTAGATACTGACATTTACTTTCGCTAGAACCATGATTTCCTTTTGCCTGCCACAATTACCATCTCAAATTACTGACATGTGAACTCTCTGCTAAGATCTTTCTTAAATGCAGAGTCCTCCTTACAGTCTTATTTGATTCTTTGCACTTGAAGTGTCCTCTCCCCACTTCTTGTATTAGACTGCCTGACATTTAGCGCTGGCCACACATATTCTTAGCTGTAGGACCCTGGGACAATTATTTAAAGTCTGTGTCTCCCAATTTACTCTTCTGTAAAAAGGGGAGAATAATACAATCTATCTCAAAGAACATGAGAGTCAAGAAATACAATCCATTAAAAGCAAACTGAAAGATATCTAGCATGTGTCAAGAAGCCATTGGGGCTGGGGATTTAGCTCAGTGGTTCCAGCACCTGTCTTAAAAGTACCAGGACCGGGGTTCGATCCTCGGTAACCACATATAATACTGGGCGTGGAGACTCACACCCAGCAGCAACCAAGTACCACATACCACAGTGCCGGGTGTGGTGGCTCATGCCTGTAATCCCAGCACTCGGGCGGCAGAGGCAGGAGGATTGCTGTGATGTGAGTTGGAGGCTGAGCTCAGGGCTAGCCTGAACTACAAAGCGAGACACTGTCTCAAAAAAAAAAAAAAAAAAGTCATTAAAGTTAAGTGCTACTTCTTTTACTATGAGTGATGGCCTCTAATAGAACTTTATTTCCTGAGAAGCTCTTGCTTCCCTTCCTGGTTTGCATGGTGTATTACCCCTTTACTTTACTTCTTTCTACTTTTCTAACATACTCAGAGAAGTCACTTATCTCTCCAGACAAGAAGAGTTGCAAGCCAGTTCAGGATAAATTGATGTTCTCCACCTTAGAACAGGATATGTCTTAGCTGGACAATGTCTGTTTTCTTTGGAGCTAGTTCCTATAAATGCATGGTAAATACTACAATTAAAAACAGGGGGTAAACACAGTGCCTAACATGCTAAGCTCTGAGAATATATATGTTGTTGAAATTGTGCTGACATAATCTTAAACCAAGAGAAACAATCCAAATGTCTATATTAAACCACCTCTCTATGTCACTATGTATCATGTATATCTTTGCATGGACCCACATACAGTGGAGAAAAAAGACAAAATATGAAGTCAAATTTTGTCTTTCAGTAACCTGTCAAGACTAAAAAAATCTGACAACACACAGAAACTCTTCCCAAGATGCAGAGCTGTCATCAGCATCTCTCCGCCTTCTCAGTGAAACAAAACGCTCCAGTGTAGGACTGGAACCTCGGCGCCCAGAGCAAGGACAGTGCCCAGCCTGCAGGCAGCAGTTTCTATATATACTCTCCCCCTGATCTGCTGTCAGCATCTTTCCTTTCCTTTCAGATCAGGGCTATACAGTGAGGTATGATTGCAAGTGTTCATCATTAGGCTCACAATCTCCATTTTCCAAATGTTCTCTCATGAATGCAAGGTAAATCTAATCATTTTTTTAAAATACTCCTAGGCATTCTCCATGGTCTGTATAATCCTCCCCTACATCCTCTTCAGAATGTTTCCCCTAGGAACTCCTTTGATCAGTCTCTTCTTCGTGATTTTCCTGTGTTGATCCTTGGCCATTTTTAGCCTCTCTAACTATTCTCTAAAGGGGTAGATCTGCAGTTCTCTGGGTGAACCTCCAGGGAACAATTTGGGTAGTGATTGGTGGAAACACCTTAATGGGCAATATAAGACTCCCTCGGCTGAGACTCAGAAGGAGGGGGGTGACAAACAAGATAGAAAGGAAGGACTATGTAAAGGGCAGGGTCAGAGGGTCCCATGAGGGCCATGGAAGTGGCCACAATTAGCAGATATGAGAACCCCTTGTCACCGCAGGTCTGATGAGCAAGGGAAGTGGGGCTCAGTGGGAGGTGGAGGTGAGGGCCAGCTGGCCTGCGCTGTAATCTGGGAGGGTTCAGTCACCAGCACTGTAAGGCTAGTCCCAGTCAGCTGCTGGAGGTCCCTTCAGGGAAAGAAAGGACAGCAAATGACACCTTAGAAGAGGAGGCAAATGTCAAGCACAGTGTATAGGAAAGTGCATGCATTTAAACCTCTACACGAAATGCACATAGCACTCCAAGTACCAGCAGAATTTTATGCGCACCATCTTCCAGAGATGTCTCTGGAACTTCCTGGTAGTTTCCCTCTAACTCATCTCTATTAGTGTTACCAGAAAAAAAGAAAAGTTCTCTTAATTTCTAAGGACAGGAAGCATGATAACGTCACTTGTGAATCTGATCCTCCCGGGCACTCCTCAGATTTGTGCTACATCGCTCTTCAGGTCGCAGAAACAGTAAAGAGACAACATGCCTCTTTTCCACTTAATAAAACTTGGGATAAAAGTAATAATTAATGTGGTATCTGCAGAAAGTGCTTTTAAAAATAAGCAGGCGATTTTATGCATTCTGTTTCTAGATGGAAAGCAGTGGCCTCCACACTGGCTACTTGTCAGTATCAACCTCAGAATTTGTATCTGGTACAGATCCTGCTACCTGCCCCAGAGAGTCTCAATTGAGAATCATTAATTTAAAATTATGGACATATGATTAGGAAGCTCTACATAGAGACTTTTATCCAGGCCTCTTTGATCTATCAATAAAATTTAACATCATTCTGTGTTATGTTGTTAGAAGATCACCCATGTTAGTCCCAAGATAATATATTAGCTGGAGGTATATACCCAAGGGAAATAAAAATTAACTTTCACTTAATTTCATGCTCTTAAAGAAATGGATTTACTTCAAATTGAGGCTTTTCACAGAATTAAAATTAGTTTGTGGTTAAAGGCTACAGAAGCCTTTCTGAAAATTCACATGAGCCATCTGAAACTAACCTTTAAAGCCTTCCGAGTCCAGCATGAGTACCTCCCAGGAATGACCAGCACAGGCATGTGAAATGACTTTTTTCTTTCCCTCTCCAGCAGGAAGCACTCCTGCCATTTTCTGATTTAGTAAAGTATTTTGTTTATAACTCCTATTTGATTTGTTTGCATATTCATTTTACATATCACCTTTTGGATTTTTAAGTAATTATTGTGTATACATCATATGTGAACATTTGGAGTTCAGATGTTATGTCTTGCTCATTTTCATGTCATGCATACTGCTGGTCCACTGTAAGTGTTCACTCGATGTTGAATTAATATACTGCTTTTATAATTTTATATCTTTCAAATGAGCTGAGTAAAAAATGCACATGGTACAAGTGACACCATTTATTGATTTATACCTTTCCCCATCATACCAACCTAAAATGCCAATATTAAGTCTCCCTTCCAAGGCCCAAAACAAAAAAAATCCATATTCCACATCCAAGGATACCACACTAAGATCCAGAATTTCCAGAAATGCTTTTGAGCACAAGTAGATTTCCTTGAATTTTGCATGTCTCTTGATTTTGTCTTGAGCTTTTTTTCAGATCTCTGCTGAAGAATAGTAAACATCTCATATGTTTTTACCCTGTCACTTTTTTGAAAGGTTAAAGCCACCTACACAATAGAGGATTTTTTTAAAAAGTACTACAGATCTCATTTGATAGCCAGAAATGTCACTAAAAGTTGTACCTAGCAGTACTACCCCTGAAATCATGTGCATGATGAGAAAGGACCAGAACTGATGAATTTTAATGCCACCAGGCAGAAACCCAAGGCCTGTCACACCAGCTGGCCATTCCTGCTTCAGCCATTAACAGTGGCCCTTTTCCGCAGCCAACAACAGAAATGTCGGTCAATCAGGCACAGCTGTAGGTCTAGGCTTGGAGCCCAATCTCAACCTTGCCCCTCCTTTCCTTCCCCCAGGCTAGAATGGAATGAAAGGGTCAGATTGGCAGTGGGCACAAAGAAAGAGTAAACCAAGATGCTCAAATCCAGATGAAAGATTGACTGCTGTAGCATTTCGGGCCTTAGCCCATTAGGTAAAGTTTAACCCCTGCAAAGCAGGTCATTTGGCAAAAATGGGGGGAAAATACAAACTTCAGGTGGAAAGATGGGGGCAGAGGCAAAAGGAGAAGCACTGCTGCATATGGTGTTCCATTAATAGGTATCACACTCCATAATGGGAACATTTTTATACAAGTGTGTTCTTTGGCATCTAGCCAAGAGGAGGGCACCCTAGTGAAATCACAATGCACAGCTAATGAGCTATTTTTGGTGAATTTGGCACCACAGACTAATAGAACCAATTTGTCCCCCAAATGTTAAGCCATTTAGCACTTCTTTGGAGGTGTTAAGTGCATCTAGAACTTTTCAGGGCTGTCAATAAAAAATAAGAGACTACTCCAAAGCCTCAGTCTTGCACTGCAATCCTTCATCCTCAGATCAGAGAGCTGCCAGGCACTGGAGGAGACTGGGTAGGGCCTGCGAGCTGGGCAAAGCAAGTGGTCAGAGAGCCACAAAGGCACCAGTGCGGACTGTGGGGAGTGCGTCTTCCTTACCAGCCACGCTGCCAGCATGTGGGCCCCCATCACCAGCATCCTCTCTCAGTCCTGCCCACACCCTGCAAACACTAACCTCTCTCAGGGCTGCCATTTGCCAAGCCTCTAACCTTGGACTCTTCCTTCTTAGTGAGCATTTTCTTGCATACTTCACCATTCCCTCTATAGTGGTCCCCAGTTTCTGGATTCTTAAAACGGTCTGCAAGAACTCCCTCCTACCAGCCTCCCTCACCTCCAGCCTTCCTGCATATGGATAAAAGATGAATCTTCATTTCACTCTCAAAAAGTTACCACTTCTTTGGAAACTTTCAATGGCTCCCTGGTACCTCTCACAAGTCTGAGTGCAGCCATCTGACTGTCAAATCCTTTATAAGATGACCACATTCAACCGAGATAGCCTTTTTTTCCACGGGCTGTCTTACCCCACTCGACTTAAGAGAATCATTAATCATCACTGAATGAGTAAATCCCTGCTTCTGCTCACCCTGGAGCCCACTACGATGAGTGAGCAAGTTACACCAAGCCGCCGAACGGAGCAACAATAAAATCCAGAAGTAAAACCTGCAATTTAAAGCATCTGCCCTTGTGAATTACAATTTAGAGCTCAGGTTATAAAACATTTGTTTTCTTGGACTGTGGTCCACCCACCTCTACCCCACAAAAGACACCATTTCTCATAAATCCAAATTTGATACAAATCCTATTTTTTATGCTGCAATAAGAAATAAAAGTGACTTCACTGAGATGACTGATATGTCCTCTGCTGTCCTCAGACTGGCCTGGAGTTCCGGGAGCACACTGCATCTGCGTCTCCACGTTGGCATCACTTCTCTTTTAAGCCTGCACTTTCCTCTACACTCTGTCCTTCCAAATCCCACTCCATAGCATTAGTCTTCACCCCACCCCGCAAATATGCCTACTCGTAATGCCTCCACTCTCCAGAACTGTATTCTCGAAAGAGTGCAGGCAATACAACTTATTACTCAAGTTAATTTCTCTCTAGAACTAATAGTTGACCACTTAATAGAAATAATTTTTGTTTCCTCAAAAGAAAGGTCAGCATTTAAACTTATGTTTTTTGCTGAGTTCTGTGATCACCGAGTCAATGCCTCTTGATTACTCAGTCAATTCCTGGTTTGACGCTGTTCCTATAGTACTTAAATGGCCCTGAGCACACAGCAAAAGCTCCAAGTCTAGCTAATCAATCATTAGGCACATTTGTGAGAGGTTTTTAACCTACTCTGGGTAGCAGCTTGGAATATTCTCCATCAGGGTAGATACTGTGCTACAGAAGATTAACCATCCTCTAAAATTCTGTGCTTTTTCTCCTGTTACACAGAGCTGCCCTTCAGCAGCAGGTGTGTGTGTGTGTGTGTGTGTGTGTGTGTGTGTGTGTGTGTGCTGTGTGTGTGTGTGTGTGTGTGTGTGTAAGTGAAGCCACCAATGAAATTGGAGTCATAGTCACCTCTGTGCTAAGATGTCTGCAAAGCACAATGTTTCTCCACCTACCTTTTCCTAGACAGAGAGACGCCACCAGGATGCAGATCTTTTGCAATTTTAGAGTATGAGTGTCTGAACTTTGGGTTTCTTTAGGTTACATTGGGTGAAAAGAAATTATCTTGAGGTACACAGAAAACACAGACTATAGTTAATGTATGTAAAAAACAAAACTTCCTTTATTTTTAATACTTTTTTTTAAAGGTTTTTTTGAGACAGGTTCTCGCTTTGTAGTTCAGGCTGACCCTGAGCTCAGCCTCAAACTCACATCACAGCAATCCTCCTGCCTCTGCCTCCCGAGTGCTGGGATTACAGGCATGAACCACCACGCCCAGCACTGTGGTATGTGGTACTGGTTGCTGCTGGGCATGAGTCTCCATGCCCAGTATTGTATGTGGTTACCAAGGATCAAACCTGGGTCCTTGCGCTTGCAAGACAGGCACTGGAACCACTGAGCTAAATCCCCGGCTCTATTTTTAATACTTTTAACTGTGACATTTAGAAATAAAAGAAGGCATCATGGACATAAAACTAGTGAGATATCTAACCTTGCTTTTATGAAACAAATGTGTCAGTATTTGGTTTGATAGACATGGTGACATTTCTCAGTGAGTTCCCAAGCTGTTCCTCAGAATGTTTTACCAAATTTTATTTTTTGTAAAACCCTTGAAATAGTTGTTCATAAATGTACATACTTCCCCCCAAAATGTCATAAATAATGTGTGATTGTGGAGTGAAAAATGTTACTAGAAACTCACGTAATGGTGTCAAAAGTTCATCATCCTGTGAGGTTACATTACTAGCTGTCCCAGGCGGCATGTAGCCAACAGGCCACGTTTTGGACACGCCTACTTCAGAGTGTAGTGTGATCAAATATTAAAAGGAAACATCCTCAATCCCGTGCATGAGAAGCTTCCTGCCAGTGAGGATTACCTGCATTAGACTGTTACATATGTCAGAAATAGACATCTACCGTGGTTAACTACTAGACATCTGAGGTTTGTTACAACTAACCAATCACTTCCCTTTCCCTGTGAAAGTGAAGCTGCCACTGAAGGGAAGAGCAGTTCAAGATGAGAAGCAATTCAACCCACACATTAATACATGAGAAGTTATCAAGCTGAAGGCTAATTGGTTTCCAGAGTGTGCCTCTATACACTTAATGAGGAATCCAGACATATTCCACTGGTCCTAAAAAATGATTTTATAGCATGTTCAACATACCCAGGTCCATGATTACAAGGATTCCGGAAAGATGCCTCAACCTTCTCTTTTCATCTCAAGCCACTTTCTTATAGAACTTTATAAATAATTGCTGCATGTATCTCTTGTTGGCTGTCCCCTGGCCCCTCAAACATGGGAGCCCTGACAGCAATCTCTTCTCCCTCTCATTGACTTCCATCATTTTATTCCTCCTCCTGAAAGTCTTAAGTTAGTAGCACCAATATTTCTCTGAAAGTCAGCCTTTAGTCCTACACACAAGCTTTAGTCTCCCTACTCCTCCACGCCTTTGGAAAAGTTTACCCACTTCTATTCTAACAACCACGTGCTGGGACCACTTGTTTATACACGTGTCTTTTCACAAGACTGTGACGTGCTTAAGTCAAAGATCAAATCTCTTTATCAGTGAACTGTTTGCTTAATAAAAGAATAAATAATCATAAATATAAGAGCTAAACTATACTATAAAAAATGTTTGAAGAATACGTAGAATATCTTCACCACATCAGATTGATTCAGCAAGAAATCCTTAAATTTTATAACAAAAGCATGATCCATCGAAGAAAAAAATTAATAAATTAAACTTTGTTAATATTAAAAACTTTTGGACTTAAAAAAATACTATCAAGAAAATGAAAAGATAAGACATGATCTGGGATATTTTGAATTATTTTTCTGATGAAGTCTGAATCCAGAATGTATATATATATAAAATAAAAAATTGAAAATAGGAAAGATATGAATAGAAATTTCACCAAGGAAGATATTCAAGTAGCCAATTAAGCACATGAAAAGATGTTCAACATCATTAATAAAGAAATGAAAATTAGAACTTCAATGAAATATCACATTAGCTCGCACTAGAGCACTTATAATCAAAAAGCAAAAGGATGCCATGAATATATGGGAAGCCAGACTCCTCAAAATGTTGATAGGAATATGAAATTGCATAGTTACTTTGGAAAACAGTTTGACAGTTTCCTAAAATTTAAATGTAAATTTACCATGTGATATAGAAATGCTGCCTTATGTCCAAGGGAAATTAAAACAGTTATACAGGAGAGATGAAACTGTGTGTCCACACAAAGACTTGCATGCAAGCATTTATAGCAGCATTATTCATAATATCTAAATCTAAGTATTCAATGTAATGATGAACAGATTAAAAAATTGGATTTTGGCGATGGTCACATAACTATGAATTTATAAAATTCTATATGAATTTCACACTTAACACAGGTAATTTTAATCACAGAAAATTGTAATTGGTTAGTTTTGTTTTTTGTCTTTTGCTGGTTTTTTTGAGACAGGGTTTCACTTTTGTAGTTCAGGCTACCCCTGAGCTCAGCCTTGAACTCACAGCAATCCTCCTGCCTCTGCCTCCCAAGTACTGGGATTACAGGCGTGAGCCACCAGGACCAGGACTGTGGTTTGTGGTACTGATTGCTGGTGGGCATGAGTTACCCGCCTGGCTTTGTTGTATGTGGTTACTGGGGACTGAACCCAGAACCTTATACTTGCAAGGCAGGCACTGGAACCACTGAGCTAAATCCCCAGCCCCCTGGATAAAGATTTTTTAAAAAATAAAAAATAGCTTTCTGTCTGTATAAGTGTGGCAAATACCACCGCTGTGACAACATACATTCATGCCGGGCAGTAATTGATAGTGCCCTCTTATACCTACCAGTGCAAGCATCTTTACTACAATGCTATTAGATAAGTTCTTTTATTTTCCTATTGTGCACATAAAACTGAGGCACAGACAGGTTAAGTAATTTGTCCTGACATACAAAAAATGACAGACTTAAAGATATCAAGAAGGAATTAAATTTTCAAATCACTGTAATTATTATATCAAAAGGCTGACTCATTTAACTAAAAAAATTATTGGAAATAAACAGTGTCTGGATTCTTTATTCTTTTTTCCCTTGGGTAAAAACGGAGGAATAAAACATTTAGTCTGAAATAATATTAAAGGCTTATAATTATCATTCAATTCTTCCCAGTCATTTTCACTGTGTAAAAGTGGCATTTCTATTAACACACTGCTAAGCAAAGGCAGGGTTTAATGTCAGCACATTACATGCTATCAAAAGCAAGTGGATAATCTTCACTCTACTCCAGTTTGTGGACTGAAGTGCTTTTCAACATAGAAGGGGGTAAAGGTGCCAATGCTTCAAAGTTGGTTAAAGTAAACACCCCATTTCTCTTCCACAAGGATCAGCCTCACACATCACACCCACAACTACAGTCATTTTTCCAAAGCCTTCTACACTTTTTTATTTTTTTATCTTTACTGGTACATTAAATATATACATCATGATTACACTCCATAATGGGGATTTGTACCAGTATAAAACACAACTTAATTCTCATTTTTTCCTAGCCCTACCCACCCTATCACCCCCTTATATACATAAAATATTTTTTCTTACCTTTTTTCTTACAATCTCAACATTTTCCCCTTTCACCCTATTTTACATTGAGCACTTTCTACTTCACAATATATAACATACACTGCTAGGACGAATTTACATCTTCTTTTTCTCATACCAGAGAAAAGATGCGATATGTACCTATCTGTGCCCTATTTATTTCACTTATGAGGATATCCTCAAGGTATGTCCATATAAGTATAAATTATTCAAACTTATGATTTTTGAGTTGAGAAGTCCGCTGTGATCCTGACGGGCTTCCCTTGGAATGTAACTGTTTTCTTTTCTCTGGCTGCTTTCAGTATTTCATTCTTTTTTTGAATATCTGGGACTTTTATGATGATATGCCTAGGTGTAGATTTCTTCATGTCACGGGCATGTGGCGTTCTGTATGCTTCATATATTTGTATGTCCAATTCTT
>PVIR01016887.1:0-13549 GCA_004026965.1 Petromus typicus
CGCCTTTGTGTCCAGTCCATCCACTGCCATTTTCCCATGAGGAAGGACAGCTGCTGTCCTTTTGTATTGAGGCTGTTTCTAAAATTTTTCTTTGTTATTGTTGCTGTTGTTGAAAAAATGTAAAAGCAGTAAGCTTAGCAACAAAAAAGGAAAATCGTTTTCTGTTAAAGGGAGCTTTTTGAAAGTAACAAACATTTAACTTAAGCCCAAACTTAAGAGCAATGAGGCGTGTCCAACCCGCCAGCCTGGATGTCCTTTTGGACTGAAGGGCGGCACTCAGCCTGCGGAGGTGGCAGCCAGACGTCTTCCTGCCCAGTTCTGCCTATTTAGCCAGCCTTGAGCTGACCTGAACAGCCCACGTGGAGAAAGACTTAAAAAATACGTTTTCTTCCTTGGTTGGAAGTCATGTCTTTTGGACTGTGACTCTCAAAATGACCATATTCTGGAAGCCACATTCTGTTCCCTGTGGGCTCCTCCACAAGATGTGAATGAGATGATTTCAGCTTTGTGCACAGGACTCCAAAAATCCATTAACCTACATACAGATCTGTCACTTTGATATGCTCTATCTCTCTGCCTCTCTACGCTCTCTCTGAAAGTCACACAAGTTGAAAGAAAACTAATCACCTCACTTCAGCCGTCGGCGACTCGTGACCTATCTCTTCTGTATTTTCACCTTCCTCTGGTTTCTTTTGAGGCAGATCCTGATATCACAGCATTTCATCCGTAAATGTTTCCATATTACATTGGCTTTTAAATAAAGCAGAACTTGGCACTGACTGGTCTTTGAACTGGAGAAAGGGGTGTGTCTTGGGGAAGGAAGGCGAGTAGCTTCCTTTCGACTTCACAGGAGAGCTTTTGTCTTACAGGAGAATGTAGATATCTCTCGTCAGTGAAGGGACTGCTTAGCTTGCCTCAGTTTCATCCAGAGGAGAAGTAGGCAGTGATACCTCGGCATTTATCATCTCTCTGTGTAGGCTGGGTGGTTTCCCACTGCATAATCCTGGCTTTCTCAGACACTACCTTATGTGCGGTAGATGAGTTCATGGATATCAGCTTCTTCATTTGTGCCTCTCTGGTGGTAATGACTCTAAAAATAGCGTCTGTTTCTTCCAGTGATCAGATGACTTTCAATGATTAGTTAAAGAATGGTAAATTAGAAGTATCCTGAAACTACTTCTTAAGGAGTGAGTGTCAATGAAACTGTATTCATAGTCATATGACCATTTTTTCCTAAAAAGAAGATTTGTAAATCCCCACAGTGGTCTGTGACCTCCCCAAGTAACTCTCTCAGGTCTAGAGAAATGAAGTGGCCTTCCCTTAGTCCCTAGATCACTTGGCAACTTAATAACAGAGCTGGCCCTAGAATACAAGTTTCTCAATCCACAGTCTAGGAATCCTGGCCCTAAACCAGTTTTCACTGGAAATGATTGAAAATAAAACATACGGAAGCCTTATTGGAGAGAAGGGAGGTTTAAAGCAATACATAAAAATACTTTTTGGGGCCGGGGAGTTAGCTCAGTGGTTCCAGCGCCTGTCTTGCAAGCGCAAGGGCCCGGGTTCGATTCCCCGGTAACCACATAACAATACTGGGTGTGGAGACCCACACCCAGCAGCAACCAGTACCACGTACCACAGTGCCGGGCATGGTGGCTCACGCCTGTAATCCCAGCACTCGGGAGGCAGAGGCAGGAGGATTGTGATGTGAGTTTGAGGCTGAGCTCAGGGCCAGCCTGAACCACAAAGCGAGACCGTCTCAAAAAAACCTAAAAAAAAAAAAAAAAAAAACTTTTTGTAAGATTCTTGGAGACACTAAACTAATAAGATAAACTGAAGGCAGTGGGATGCATCTCTAATCCTGGCCGCTCTGGAGGCTGAGGCGGGAGAATCACCTTTGGGGTCAGCCTGGGGAGGCTCAGTGAATTTTATCTCAAAATAAAAAAGTTTACAAAGGAGTAAGGGATATAGTTTAGTGCTTGGCCCTGGGTTCACTCCCCAGTACTCACCTTCCCACCCAGATAACAGAAGGCAGTGGTAGGTATTATTTATTGACAATAAGTTGATTTTTCAGAATAGTTACCGAAGAATAAAAATACTACAGCATTGATGCTGTTTATTTTTTTACATTTAATTTTTATTTTTATCTGTCATATTGGAGTCAAATTCAAAGGCCTTACATTTACTAGGCAAGTGCTCCGCCAACCACGCTGTCTCCAGCCCCTGTACAGAGGTTTCTATTCTTTTGTGATCACAAAGAGATACATAAAGCTTTGTTTTTGGTAAATAATTGAAGCTCATTTATTGTTTTAATGTTATAAAATTAATATTTACTAATTGATGGCACATAGGTAGGAAATGGTGGGCTCTAGCTAGTGGTGTTTGGGATGGATTCTTGAGTTTCGGGGACTAGAGGTAAAGGGTAGAAACTCCAAGGTCGCCCCTGCCAGGTCCTTTGTCACCTGGGCACCCCGGACACAGCTCTCCTGGGTTCCTTCCTTCCCCCACAAGGTTGTGTGCCCGTTTTTCCCTGCAGCCTCCCTCTACCCCTTGGAGGACCGAGGAGGGAGGCAGGAAGGGAAGCAGGAAACAGTCCACCTGCTCGAAGGGAGGGAATAAAATGAAGGCCACGGGAAAAGCTGGAGGGAGCCCTGTTTCTCCAGGGACACTTGTCTGATCTGCAGGGACAATGGGGCACTGTCCTCTTTGTTTGGGGCCATGAATCAGAGTTTCCCGTGTCCAGCAGCCATTGTATCTGAGTGTCAGTTGGCAATGCTCTGTTCTGTAGACCTGCAGTGTAAGATGTGGGGAGCCGCGATGTTCTCTGGACCCGCTGTATCCTGTGCCTTCCATTGCTTCCCCAGCAGCTCACCTGGCCCCATCAGCTGCTTCCTGCTGCTTGTCTTCTGGGCTTGAGCAATCTCCGCCCTCGCCTTAGGTCTGGCTAGAGCCCCCCCCCCCTCCAGTTTTTCCTTTTAGGCCCTCCTGACTCCGTTCCACTTGCGGGAGTCTCCTGGTTGGAGGTTGCTTCCTTCAGGATCTCGTATCTACAATATCCCACAGTTTTTCTGTGCGTTTTGTCTTGTCCTCTGATACTCAGGGGAAGTCCTTTGTATTGCAGCCTCCTCTCCTTGCCACATCGCTTTGTGACTTTCCACACGAGGCACACACGACTTAAAAACCTAATAGGCAAAGTGGTGCTGTAGAGGAGGGTCTGGAACAGGTTCCCAGGTTCTTGTATGTGGCTGCAAAAGTAAGGAAAGGGCAGCGAAGTTTCCGGAGGCGATAGTACACTCAGAGTGGTGGCCCGCACCAGTTCTGGGCCACCTAGTACTGGGCTTTCCCAGGGTGCCGAGTCCTGTCAGCTACATCTTTGCGTGAGTCCTTTCCCGTAATTCACCCTGTTCTTCTTGGATGTGTGAGATCCAGTCCATATGCGTGAACTTTCCGTGAGCTCCTGGCGAGGAAAGGTCACTAAAGGTTATCCCTGCTGGTGTGGTGCGTCTGTGTCCTGGTTTGGAATTTTGGGATTTTCGAGGACAGACTTGGGGATCTTTGCTTTTCCTATCTCTGCCTCTGTGTTCAGCTTTAGGGCCAGGATGGAGGAGGATTAGTCCTGGAGCGTTACTCAGTTTCAGGTGAGTGGAGAGCAGTGGTCCCATCCCCCCACTGTACTATCTGTACTAACTGTCTGAGTGAACAGTCCTGGCAGTCACGTGGAAGGCGTCCTTTCCTCTCACCTGCAGTCTGTCCAGCCTTGGTTGTTGGTTGATTTCATAACAGCAGCTGTTCTTTCAAGAGTAGGATCTAATCTCAGTGTTGTCTTAATTCACCTTACTAGAATGTCCAGACAGGCTGAACATTTTTTCATGTATTTATTGGCCAATTAGTTGCAGTTTTCTCTGAGATGCACATTTTCATTTCACTTGTTCATTTTTTGATTGGGATTTTTATTTTGGAGGATCTAAGTGTTTTTCAGTTCTTCATATATGCTTGATATTAGGCTTCTGTCTGAAGAATAGCTAGCAGTTTTTTTCCCCATTCTGTAGACTGTCTTTTCGGTGTGTTGTTGTTTCTTTTGCTGTGCAGTTTTTTAATCTGATGTGATCCCATTTGTTGATTTCTAGTACGATTTCCAGGGTAACTGGGGTTCTGTTCAAAAAGGTCCTTGGTTGCTACCGTATGACTTCAAGGTGTTTTTTGTTTTTTGTTTTTTTCACCTATTTTATCTTCCAGCAGATAAAGTATTTTTCTTCCATCCAATTGTTTCTGGTTTTTCTTTTGGGGACAGGGTCTTGCTGTGCAGCCCAGGCTGGCCTTGAACTTTCGATCCTCTTCCCTTTGCCCCCAAGTGTTGAGATTACAGATGTCATCTGTAATTTGTGGAATGTCACCATGCCCAGCACCCTCCCTGATCCATTTTGATTTTAGTTTAGTACATGGTGAGAGATGTAGGTCTAGACTCAGTCTTCTTCTTGTGGAAAGCCAGTTTCCCAGCACCTTGTATTAGAGGGTATCTTTCCTCCTGTGTGTGTTTTTTGCCCCTTTATCGAAGATCAAATAGTCAAATGCACCTGGAATTGTTTCTGTATCTCCTGTTCTGTTCCACTGATCCACTTTCCTGTTCCTGTGCCAGTACCACATGGTTTTTCTCACTGCAGCACTGTAATATAACATTGCATCGCGGATCGTGCGGCCTCCCAATTTGCTCTTGTTACCCAGGCTTGCTTGTGCTGTTCTGGGCCTCTTCTGGTTCAGTATGAATGTTAGGCCTGTTTTCAACAGCTCAGTGAAGAACGCTGTTGGGATTTTTATTGGGATCTCATTCAATCTGTGTATCAGTTTGGGAGTTTAGCCCTTTTGACTGTATTCTTCTATCCAGAAACTGGAAGTCTTTTCATTTTTGGATGTACTTTTGATCTCCTTTTTCAGAGTCCTGTCATTTTCATTGTAAAGACTGAGCCCGAGAAGGTTGTGGACGTGGACATGAGGAGTTTAACCATCTTCACCATAGTCTGTTCAGAGGTTCACTGACTTCTGTCTCAGAAAAATAATTTTGGGGACACATCAGTGAAAAGCACCACAAAGTTTATCAGGCAGACATTTTTGTATGTACTCAGGAGGGGGAGGTGTAGCGCAGGCTGGTGATGGTGTATCTGTCGGGCCCCAGGGTGATCCAGGATGCACAGCTGCTGTCCATCAGGCCACCCAGCGCTGGGCTTCGTCAGAACCCGTGGTCTGCACCTGTTCGAGCTACATTTCACTAATACGATGCTTCTGTACTGACAGAAGAAGTGCGTGGCAAAAAGGACAAGTTCGGAGCCCATTTTCCAGGCTTATTGTGTCCTTAACATCTTCAGGAAATGTGTGTGTGTGTGTGTGTGTGTGTGTGTTGCCTGATAGGAAAAAGACTTGAGTAACATTTGTGTCTTGAAGCTGTAGTTTTTCTTCCCAAGTACAAATTTTAAATTCTGACTTCCTTGTCTCTTTTCTACCTTTTATTTTTTTTTCTATCCAACCTCCAAACCAGGGCACAAACCATTCCCTAAGATTATTTAGGAATCTGTGGAACAGAGAGCTCTTGAAGATACAGCGGCATCTGTGGTATATGGGTCAATGATTGGCACCAGTGTAGATGTTTAAGTTGTGAACAGGACAGACGGAAGAGGGAATTGAAAGCCTTGTACTGGCATTGTGCAGTAGTTAATACGCTTGTTACTGCATGCAGGTTGAATTTGGCTCAGTGGCACCATACCTGCCTCAAAAGTGCAAGGTCCTGAGTTCAACTTCCAGTACTGAGGGGAAAAAAAAAGAAAAAAAAAAAGGACTTCAAGGTCCAGCTGTCTATAAAAAAAGGACCTTTGCCAAGTTGAACCAAACTGTCTCCACCAAATGTAAAGGACCCAGATGGCCCCAAATCTCGCGATTCTACTTGGTGGCAGCAAGACAGCCTCTCATGAATGAGTGATTGATGACAGTTGGTGGATTAAAGTAGACCACTAATTGTAAACTGGAAATGTTTTTTGAAGATAAAAATAGCCCCCTTGATAACACTATACAAGGGCTTCCTTTGCAGTTTCCTTTTAATAGAACCGGATATCTGCTAGTGTGGCCGCTGAAGGAAGCTGATGGGCTGGAAAGGCTCCTGCCTCTCATTCTTCGTCCCCTTGTCTTCCAGTCCTTCCAAGAACAGGCCAGGGAACGCCCGGGCCACTGCCAGTCCTGACTTGTCCCCCATGGAAATGGCGCTGCTCTCCGCAAACATAAATGGAAACAAAATTCATCCGGGGCCTTTCTGCTCAGAGGTTCCTGTCTCTGAGTGCCATCCAACTCAGGTGCCAGCTGGGCACAGAGGCCTCTCTGGCCTTGGTCTTGACCAGGGAGCATCAGGCCGATGTTGTTGATGTAAAAGACCACTGCTAGATTAACTGGACCGCAAGGCTTTCCTTGTCCAGCTACTACCGACCTTCAGACTGTGAGATTTCCTGACAACGTTTGTATCTGTTGCGGTTTGATGGGAAATTCCTTTTGTTTTCCCACAGCCCCTCACCTGTGACTGGTGCTGGCCACCTCCCGGGGTCGGGAAGTCCTTGGGGAGACTGCTAATGGCTTAATTGTTTTGTTTATTTTGCTCCTTGCAAATTCCAGTAGCTGCATATGTACAAGAGAAAGTTTTTTGTGTCTTCTTGGCATTTCCTTGTTTTGAATGACTTAATGTTTGCTCTCAGTGTTTTTTGAAAGGTTGGTAGAGTCCTGGTGATGGGTGTGGCTTTCTCTCACTAGGGATCCTCTGGGTGTGTGGTGGGGGAGGTGAGAGGGACGGGGTGGATTAAAAAAAAAAAAAACCTCTGTTTACTCTACCCATACAAACTGCAGAGCGTTTTTGAACCTGGTACTTCCAGTGACATTTGTGTGTGCATTCTTTAGGTTTTAGGGTTAAAGTGTAGAATGGTGATATTTATCCAGACAAGACCTACCTACATATTTACAGAGTTGCGATTTGCTTATCAAAATTTAGAAATGTAGCGAGGCTTTGTTGACCCATGACTCCTCTGGTTCATGTAGTGAGAGTATTTTTATAATTTTAGTATGAATGAGACATTTGGGATCGAAGGCACCTGCTAGACCAGAATGGTAGTTTTTAACGCAGTGTCAATTCTGACCTTTTAAAGGGAAATGTGAAGGTCGAAGACACTTAATTCTGTTGTGTTGGTTCTGCCTAGGGTTGCTGGTTTCTTTAGAACAAAAATGCTCATGAAGACTAGAGTTTGAGAATTTCAGACTTGGGGAATCGCGTGGTTGTTTTTTAGCATTATAATCACTCAAATACTGAAAAGTGCAGTTTTGAGGAATGTCGGTTTCAGTGGCTCCTCCCATTTCCAAAGGTGTACTCACTTGTGTGATGCGTGCGTGTGCGTGTGTGTGTGTGTGCGTGCGCCCACTCCCTGCTTCGCATTCTCCATGATTCCTCCGGAGATTTCAGAGCCTGTCAGAGCTGGCTATGCGTCTGTGAATTTCAGTTTTCCATGCCACAGACAAGAAATGGAAGTAGCAGTCACCTAGCACTAGTTGGTACTGCTCAGCATTGGTATGTCGTTTGGGGCTATGTGTTATTATTTTGTCTCGATTATGCAGCAGGAAGCAACTATTTGAGTCAGGAAGCACATTCAAGGTCACCCATCTGAAAAGGAACAGAGAGGGGTATAATTCCAGGTTACCAGAGTATAAGGTCCTCTTTGGAGAGGGTCTGCCTGTCCCTAGTCATGTATGTGACCGAGTGGTGGGTCCAGGCCCCACCTCAGACCTCCTGTCTGCCTATGTCTGAAACAGGACAGTAGTTGACACAGAACTAAGATGCCTAGGAGGGTCACAAGACTCTGAATGTGTCCCAGATGTTCACCGTCCAAGATGTTCAAGCAAGAAAATAAATGGTTGCTCTTAGGCCTGGAATTGAGAGAAATTTCTCTCCCAAACAGTTTTGGGGTATAGCCATCCTTAGCTCTTAGCATGCTGGGAAAGCTCTCTGTCCATTGTCCCCCGTGGCGACAGTGGATGCAGGGTTTCCATGGCTGTTGGTCCCTCTGAGCTAGTGCCTCCGGTCTCTTACAGAGGCTGAGAGTGGATTTAGTCAGGTCCGAGAGAGAAGGAGAGATCAGGGCTGGAGAATATCCTAGTCAGATGAACATGGGAAGGTCCCAGAAAGTGCCAGCCTCCTGTTAGAGCCCTCAAGGCCAGGCTGGCTGGAGGTGCTGCTCCTGCTCCCTGGCTTTGCTTTTAGAAGCCTTCTGGACGCTTGTGCCCGAGGCCACCTGACTCCTGCCAGTCCCAGCTGAAAGAGCTCTTCCCCTTGCATGCACGGCCCACACCAGGCCATTGGAGTCTGCATCGTCTCACCTGGGATGTTGCAAGGGTGTCCAGAACACACGTTCCTAGGGCTGGAGGTGTAGCTCGGTGGTAATGTGCTTGCTTAGCTCGTGTGAAGTCTTGGGTTCAATCTCCAGCACGGAGCATAAATAAGTGAATGAAAACATCGAACCTATTGGCAGGTTTTGTCTAGCCACGCCTACTGTCCTGTGTCCTTTGGAGAAATGCAGATCACACGTTAGCACCTGAATGCCTGTCCCTGCAATTAGCTTGTGCACCATAGGCTCCCACCTGGTCCTGGCTGAGTGTGTGGACAATTTGGCGGACGAACTCATTCCTGTGGCTGGACGTCTTTTTTTCCTTCCCACTTACCTGGATCCTGAGAAGCCCAACTAAAGAAAGGCTCATTTCCTGGAGGCCTTTGACTTAGATCACAGGAGGAATCATCCTTTCCCACTGCCCTTGTTAGGGGGTTGATATTTGGCACTAGACTTTAACCCCCTGGGGTCAGGGTGATTTTTGTTCTTGTCCTTTGCAAACTTGCCCTGTTTCTCTTTGTCCTCCCGAGTTTCTGTACAATCCTGTCACTCCCTGACAGCGTTCAGCATGAGAAGGAGCTGTGTAGGAGTGTCCCCAGGAGACACATAGCTCTCAGGGCAGGGACAGCATCGCCTGCCATCTCTGGCGTGCCTGTGTGTGTCCACAGTCCTGGGTCTTGAACCCGGTGCTCATCAAGCACTCCATCTCAGCGCTGCGACCCCAGCGCCACTTCATGGCCTGTTGATGGACGAGTGCTGTCAGCTTTGTCCTTTTCAGTCTTTTACCCAAGGCCTGTTCCTGCCGCTCACATCCTGGAACGCTCCATTCTGCATTTGTGCAGGCTCAATCACAGTGAATGAGCTAGTGAAACTGTGACTCAGCCTGTCCTGCAAACAGGGTGTGAAGCTGCATCAGGAGACAAAGGTGGTTCTGCCCCACCCTGAGGGGGTGGCAGGAGCCGGCCTGGTGACTGGGGAAGAAGGTTCCCACCTCACTCTGTGCTGGAACCAGACAGATAAAAACTTTTAACTGTGCAATTCATTTGCAGCTTGTAAAAAGAAAGTAAGAACAGTTTGCGTCCTCTTTTCTCATTGCATATTATTAAACATTTTCCAAGTCTTACTTGTGAGACTATGTAACGTGCCACAGCCCGATCGGCACTGCGGGTGCAGGGTGCATCCGAAACCCATGTCACTGTGCCCCCTGTCCCCGAAGGGAGGGACAACAGTCCCCAGTAAGGCCACTTCATTACCATTTTTCTAACTGACTTATTCAAAGCCTGGCCCACTAAACTTTAGGGAAACTGTACTGCTTCTCTCTGATCTCCAGTCCTTGAAAGAGTCATGTTGCCTGTTAAGGAAATACTTCTGAGTTGGAATCAGTTGAGCAAAGTGTGAAATGTGTCAAGGAATCAGACACATCTCTGCTGGCTATGCCCAGCCTCGAGCTTTCTTGCCCCCTCCTTTGGGAAGAGCTAACCGGTAGACATAGGGCGCTTCCCCTTTGGCCCTGCGGAGAGTTGTATCCTGTTTCCATCTCCTGTTTCCATCGCAGAGAGCAGAAATCAATAGAAGGGACTTGCAAATGCATTCAGCAGATTGGGGCAGCATAGTTTGCCTATTTGGAAAATTGCGGGCATGATATCTTCCTGCTCTCTTCCATAATTGGATGAGTAATTTAAAGATGACTTTTGAGTTGAAATATTATGAACAGAGAGAGTTCAGTTCACCCAGTTATATGTGGTGGATTGTGGGTGGCGCATTTCTGGCCATTCAAGGTAAACACTCTTTTCTCCCTTTACCCAGGCCGGAGGAAGCGCACCTCGGTCCAAAGCAGGGTAGCACGTGATCTTCGCCACTTCATGTGCGCTGTGACCGATGTTCTGTTAGAGTTGTACCTGCAAGCAGAGGTGATGTAGGAAGCGCACGTGTCATGTGCTTAGATGCACGTGTGAGTTCTGTAACACCAGTAAGAGACTGATGATTCTCTTGATCAGCAATTTCAAACCAGCATTTTCATACAGGGTCAGTGAACCTCAATTAAAAAATACCGAGCAAGATGACTCCAGAAAACTGGAGACGAATGAATATGTCTCATTAGCGTCATTGCCTCCTCACTAAAGAGCCCGGGTCGCTCCTCTCTGGGTGAGGAGATCACCAAATTGCTGGACTGTGTACCCGAGGTCACAGCCCCACCCCAGTCCATTGCTCGGAAGTTGGTTTCTTGCCTCTGTGGAATCGGAGCAAAAGAGGGGGGAGATCTGTAAGCCTGGTCTCTGCTCTGGGCGGATTCCCCCAGAGGTTCATGTTTGCGGTGGAAGGAGACTGGCTGTCTCCATTCAGTGGAAGAGAAAGAGCAGGCTAGGAGAGCCGTGTGTGTGCTATTAGTCGGGTTGTCTTATTATTACTTTTCAAGCCCTCAGTCTTGCTTATGAAACGCAAGTGCTCTACCACTGAGCCGCACTCCTTTGAAAAGAATTTTTTTTTTTTTTGAAACAAGGTCTTTGCCTCAGATTTGTAATCCTCCTGCTTTAGCCTCCCAACTAGTTTGAACTGTAGGTGTGTGGCACCACACCCTGCACAGCTACGTTTTGATTTTTGCTTTTTATTTGTTTATTTTGAGACTGGGTTTCAATATGTAGTACAGGCTGGCCTTGAACTCGCTCTGTAGCCCAAGCTGACCTCAAACTCACAGCAATCCTCCTGCCTCAGCCTCACCAAGTGTTGGGATTTACAGGTCTATGCCACCATATCTGGCTACAATTTTTTTTTTTGATGTTTCTTTTCCTTTGCAACATTTTGCATTTTGCTTAGGTTTTCTTCAATTTAACTTCTTCCACTGCATTTCTTTTTCTTTTTGGGGGACAAGGTCTCACTTTTTTGTAGTTCAGGTGGTCCTGAGCTCACTATGTAGCCCAGGAAAGCCTTGAACTCACAGCCATCACCGGCCTGGTATGTGGTACTGATTGCTGATGGGCATGTCACCACGCCTGGCATTGTATGTGATTATGAGGGATAAACTTGGGACTTTGCACTTGCAAGGCAGGTGCTGGAACTACTGAGCTAAATGCCCCGCCCTCCACTGCCTTAATTTAAATGTCAGTCTGGATTTTAAAAATTTTTGTTAGGAAAGTCCTTTGATAAGGCCTGTTATGGTGGCCTAGGTCTGTAATCCTAGCACCCTGGGAAGCTGAGGCAGGAGGATTGTAAATTTGAGTCTAGCTTGGGCAATTGTGTGACTTAGAAAGACTGAGTCACAAAATTTAAAAAGGACTGGAGGTGTGGTTTAGTGGGAAGGAAAACTCTTCTTCAAGCTATCTTATATTTCTGTTTGCACTTGGGAACCAGAGGTCAGCCAAACATTTGGGTAGAGAGCCAGGCACCGGGGATAAAGCTCTCATTATGCACAAAGTCTGCCTCCAGGCCCTGAGAATTCGCCACATTCATTAGGACTGCTGGGGAGGGAGATCCAAAAGGTTTTTGTCTGTGGCCAAGATGATAAAATAGAATTTAAGCGTCAGCTCCCCATTATTGGTCGTTCAAGGTAATAAAATGCCAGGGGTAGTTACTTTGTAGGGCGCTGGCCATACTGTTTAAATGTCTGCCTTTAAATATTGATGAGATTTTTGGTGGTCCATTTGCTTTCCTTGTGCCGTGTTTCCTTTCCGGTCCCAAGGGGGCCTTGGGAAGTGGCTGCAGGCGTGGGGATCCCGCGGGGCCTGCTGAGACCGCCTGGGGAGGGCTGGGGACATCTTGGGGTGCGGAGCTGTTTCTCAGCACTTCTTGCGGTCAGTTAGGGCTGCAAGATTGATTCCCTAACACTCTGTTTTTTTCCAAATGCAAAATAGAACATGATAAAACCATGTGCTTTAGTTAGGGGAGCCGTGTTCCAAGATCATCGAGGAGACGACTTTCTCCCTTTAGAATCCAGTGCTGTGCCGTGGCTTCTCACTGACCCAGAGGTCGGAGATCTATGACGATTTGCCGGGCTCAGATCTGGGAGTCAGGAATGTGATGTGTGAGCTCAGACCATTTCAGCTCCTCTTTGAAGTGAGAGGAAAATTTCAGCACTGACGTAGTTTACGTAGCTACTCTAGAAAATTCTCATTACTGACCATACAAGCTCACTGGTAAATAGGAGAAACTACTGAATTCCCAAGCGATCAATTTGTGCCCCCCCCCCCCTTTAACTGTGCGTGCTTTGCCTCCGGACACTGAGGAGCTGCTTTAGTTGCAGTAGCTGAATCTGCAAATACCACAGGGCTTACCTTCCTTCAGGAGGATTTACTTTGATTAATTTATCCCCTTGGGTGAGGTTTCTCTGTTGAGTGGGAGGGAAAAAAAGTTTAGCTTGAGCAGATTAGTCCCCGCGTGGATGCGGTAATACGCAGGGGGTGTGTTTAAGTGATTTGCCGTATGACTTGACTGGAGATGTTTCTAAGCTTGGGCTTTGTTTTTCCTGGAAGGACTTTATGAGAAGATCTGTTAGACTTGACAGTTTGAATGTTCTTGTGAGTCTGGTATGATTCCCTAAAGTTCTGTTTTCTTCCAAATGCAAAATAGAACATGATAAAACCATGTGCTTTATATTGTAAATGCTTTACTGATGGATGTTCGTGTTTAACAGATCTTGATTAATCTCACTGCTTAGAGATCTGGATAACGCGTCTCTGTTACAAAACAAAGTTGATCTCATAATTGCTTTGCTTTATATGTTTTATGTCCATACTTCTTGTAAATTCAGCTTGGTTTGACTTAAAAACTATTACATAAAAATTAGTATGGAGTCGGGTGTGGTAGTGTGCGCCTATAATCCTAGTATTTGAGAGGCTGAGGCAGGAGGATCTCTGCAAGTTCAAGGCCAGCCTAGGGTTCATAGTGAATTCAAGCTCAGCCTGAACTACATAGCAAGACTTTGTATCATAAAACCAAGAAAGTTTATACTGTGGAACCCTGGTTTGAATCTTGACTCTTGTAATCTTAAATTGATTCCTTCAGTTTTCTCATCTGTAAAATAGAAATATCCATAATAATAAATCACCTTTTGGGTTTGTTTTAGGGATCAGATGATACAGAGTATCAGGAAATGTTTTGTAAGCTACAAACAATTTCATAACTGTAAGAAGATACTGTACATGTATAGATTTAGG